>APFE030117281.1:0-61896 GCA_000404065.3 Pinus taeda
GGGGGGGCGGCAGCCCCCCCTGTCCGGGGGTTTGAGGGGGGCGGGTAGCCCCCCTCTACGGGGTTCGGGGCAACGCCCTGAGATTTTTTTTTTTTGGACCCTATATTAGGTTGGGCGAACCTACCTATGGTTTTCGGTCCATGGTTTTGGACGCGATGGTTTTCGGTCCATGGTATTGGATGCTTCGGCATGTATAAATATGTATTGTAACATTGAAAGGAATATAATGAAAAATCAAGCTGGTAGTCTCGGTTTTGAGATCCAGTGGGAAATCTCTGTGTATATGTGTTTTATGTGTTATGCTCTCGCATTTTTATTTTTTTCTGTGATTTAGAATTCGTATGCAGGTAATTTCTGTACGGGGTTAAAACCTACATCAAGAGTTAGAACAAAGTGTTTAAGTGAACACAATAAAAATAGTACACATTGGACATAATATCATATACACATGGATCATACATATCCAGCTAAATGTGGTAGCTAAATGAACCTCTTCCTACACCTAGTGTCCTAGATGGTTAAGGAAAGGTGTGATCAAACCAATGACACATACATGAATTACATATAGATTTATATACCGTAGATGGAAAATGATCAATGTGACAGGAATCGTAGGGGTTGTGATGACAATCTGTTAATTTTAGTTAACAATGTTATGTTCTATGCTTAACACAATTACTTCAATGTTCCTTAAGTAGCCCAATAACAATTTCAATTTATATTTCCAGTAGCCATCACATTAACCATTAATCACATTAACAGTAAAAATAGATAAAACATAAAAAAAATATGCAGAAGACAAGCCAAGACAAGAGGACACTAAATTTGGCAGATGCCAGGGAAAAACTCCAATGTTGGGAAAACCCTTTGATCAATTCTTCTTATTATTATATCAAAAGTTCAGTGGAGAGAGAGTACAAAAGTCAAATTGACTTTCCCAATTCAAAGTCAAAACAACCGTGTCAGTTTATGCAATCAAACTTCAGCCCTAACCAAAAAGTCAATGTTGGTCAAATCAACAATAAATTATCCTCAAAATAGCTCGGTCTTCCCTAGTCAAACTCGACCTGGTCAGGAGGTCAAAGTTAGCCTAAAATAGCTCGGTTAAACTCGGTGAAAGGAGAGAGAAAAACTGTTATAAGTTTCTGCGGTCAAATTGGAGTCAACCATGATAACGACCAATCCAAATGTTGATAAATGCAATAAAATATCCTTTGAATCTCATAATAAATGGGGGCATCTACGGATGAGGTGATACTTTAATTTTATCTCGTGTATATGGAAAAGCTATCAGATTCTATTAAGAAGAGGAAGGTCATTATGATTAGTTTCAACTAGACGCAAATGTAAACCCACTTTGAATGCAACAAGGGGGATCTGAAGGACAACAACTGGTGCTCTTGTGCATATGTGGTTAAACAAAAAGGCCCCTTTTCATTTGCATGAAGTGTTCCTGGTACAAATCCATGTTAGAGTCAAGAGCCTAAAAGATGAAGTCTAAGTACATTGAATGTATTGTCTATAAGTAACCTCTCTAACAACTTGAGACAAACATACAATGATGTCATTTACGTTGGAGCTAGTGTAAATCACTTGAATTGTGTTACAACTTTCATCGCTCCCCCACAAAACTTCCTTGTTAATGATGCTTCAACCCTATTGGATAAAAATATCACAATGTAAAAGGAATTTAAAGATGATGTAACTTTAATAGTGACCCACATTCACCCCCTGGTTCACCACTCATGGCTAATTTAAGGCTATTTCAAGCATCGATGTGGATAATATTATTTTATTTTCTCTTATGTATATTATTAAACATTAACACAATTGATTTTAGCGGTTAAGGATTTAAGATTTAGGGGATTTCCGTGTTAGTGGTTAAGGGGATAGAAGTTATGGTGTTTAGGTGGTGAAGGGTTAGGGGTTAAGGATCACAGGCTAAGATGAAAAGGAGTTATGGCTTAGGAGCTGGTTCATGGATTATAGGTTAGGGGTTACTAGTGTCTTAAGATTTAATGAGTCAAGTGGTTTATGGGTTATGAGTTGTGAATGTACGAGTTAAGGGATTATGGATTGGGGATTAAGGGGATAGGGAATTTAGTGATTATGGGTTAAGGTATTATGGTTTGTGATAATTGGACTCCTAATCCACTTATAACCACTTTTGGGGGTTCCCCTATAAATTTCTCTTGCTACCTTCCCTCTAGCACCCCTAGACCCTATGAAATTAAGTCCTAAGCCCCCTTCTCATTCTATCATGCTAGGATTATAGATATTAGTAAACCATGTTTTTACCTCCGACTTCTACCATCCATGCTACCCTCGTGTCCCCTTGCCTTGTTCAATACACCATAACATACCCCCCCATAACCCTTTTGGTCATTCCATTCCACTTTTCCTAATGTTATGAACCCCCAAATTTGGTCCCAATGCCCCTACAACTACACCGTTAGGCCCCCCTTGGCTAAGGGATTAAACACATTAGGGGTTATGGGATGTGATAAGGGAGCCCCTAATCCCCTTATCACAACTAGAAATAGGTTCATGAACACCATTAATATCTATTGGAGGTGTTGCGATGAAAGAAAAAAAGAATACAAAAGTTGTGGCCAATAAGACAGGGATCATCAAGATGTTAAACTATCCAATGTAAAAATGGTTTTCAATGCTAGTGATCTAGTCACATAAAAGACCCCATAAAGTTTTTCTTTGGGACACCCCTAGGATTCAATAATAAATCAAAAGTGAGAGGATTCGTTGCTAAGGTGACAATGGAAACAACCTTGAGTTGACACAAAGTGACACTTTGTGAGCCTTGCACAACTAGGGTGTCAGTTTCATCATCAACGAGAGGCACAATTAACAAGTGGCAACATCTCACATTTAGGGCACTTGGTCAGAAATATTTATGCAAGTTTTTCCACCAAGGGTACCTTTAACATTTCCCAAGGCACAAATTACATATTTGGATCAATTTTGGACAACTTCTCACATTCCACTAGCTTCATGCATGAAGAGGAGCTCCCATCCTTTAAGAATATTTTGGAGGATTTCTTGGCATAGTCAAGGGTCACATGCATAAAAGAAGAACACCATAACCAAGAATAATAAAATTGACATTTGTATCACATGGTGTAAAGGAGAAGGAGATAGGTGAAGAGTACTCCATTTAGAAACATAAAAAGCTTGTTTATGTCCTCTTTCCAGAGAAGAGGAGATATCTTGTGAGAAAAATCCCAAATTTCCAACAAAGGAAGACTCGAGTAAGGGTTTAATTCTTTCACATGTTGAGAGACATTCATGTATTTTAAGGTGTGTTTTATTTTTGAATTCACAAATTTGGAAGCACAATTTCACAAGTGAAAATAGGATGTTATTAAGAAGAGGAAGGTCATTATGATTAGTTTCAACTCGAAAAGGATGTAAACTCACTTTGAATGCACCAAGCGGGATCTGAAGGGCAACATCTGATGCTCTAGCTGTGTGTATGTAGTTAAACAAAAAGACCCCCTTTCATTTGCTTGAAGTGTTCCTAGTACAAATCCATGTTAGAGTCGAGACCCTGAAAAGATGAAGTCTAAGAACATTGAATGTATTTTCTATAACTAACCTCTCTAACAGCCTGACACAAACATACAATGATGTCATTTACATTGGAGTTGATGTAAAGCACTTGAATTGTGTTACAACTTTAATCGCTCCCCCACAAAAATGTGTCATGCTTCCTTGTGATGATGCTTCAACGCTATTGGAGAACAACCTCACAATGTAAAAGGAATTTAAACATGATGTAACTTTAATAATGCCCCACATTCACCCCCTGGTTCACCACTCATGGCTAATTTAAGGCTATTTCAAGCATTGACGTGGATAATATCATTTTATTTTCTCTTATGTATATTATTCTAAATTGACACAATTGAGTTTAGCGGTTAAGGACTTAAGATTTAGGGGATTTAGGTGTTAGTGGTTAAGGGGTTAGTAGTTAAGGTGTTTAGGTGGTGAAGGGTTAGGGGTTAAGGGTCACAGGTTAAGAGGATAAGGAGTTATGGCTTAGGAGTTGGTTCATGGATTATATGTTAGGGGTTAGTGTCTTAAGATTTAATGAGCAAGGGAGTTATGGGTTATGAGTTGTGAGTGCAGTGGTTAAGTGATTATGGATTGGGGGTTAAGGGGATAGGGAATTTAGTGGTTATGGGTTAAGGGCTTATGGTTTGTGATAATTGGACTCCTAATCCACTTATCACCACTTTTAGGGGTTCCCCTATCAATTTCTCTTGCTACCTTCCCTTGAGGTCCCCTAGACCCTATGAAATTAAGTCTTAAGCCCTCTTCTCATTCTCTAATGCTAGGGTTATAGATCTTAGTGAACCATGATTTTACCTCTGAATTCTACCATCCATGCTACCCTTGTGTCCCCTTGTCCCATTCAATACACCATAACATACCCCCCCACAAAATTTTTGGTCATGCCATTCCACTTTTCCTAACGTTATGAACCCCCAAATTTGGTCCCAATGCCCCTACAACTACACCCTTGGCCCCCCTTGGCTAAGGGATTAAACACATTAGGAGTTATGGGATGTGATAATGGATCTCGTAATCCCCTTATCACAACTAGAAATAGACTCATGAACACCATCAATATCTACTGGAGGTGCTGCGATGAAAGCAATAATGAATACAAAAATTGTGGTCAATAGGACATGGATCATCAATATGTTAAACCATCCAATGTAAAGATGGTTTTCAATGCTAGTGATCTAGTCACATAAAAGACCCCATAAGAGACATTCATGTATTTTAAGGTGTGCCTTATTGTTGAGTTCACATATTTGGAAGCACAATTCCACAAGTGGAAACATCTCACATTTGGGCCACTTGGTTACAAATTTGTATGCATGTTTTCTATTGAGGGTATCATTCACATTCCCCAAGGCACACATCAAATATTTGGAGGTATCATGGATGACTTGTCACATTCCACTAGATTCACGCATGAATAACAACTCCCATCAGTTAGGAATGTTTTGGAGGGTTTCCATGGCATAGTTAAGGGTCACATCTACAAAAAAAGAACATTTAGGTCAAGAAAATGGTAATTTACATTCACATCACATGTGACACAAAGGAGAGGAACATAGGTGAAGAGTGCTCCATTTTGAAATATCTAGAACAACGTGATCATGTACTATTTCCAAAGAAGATAAGATATCTTGAGACAAAGGGCCCAAATTGTCGACAAAACAGGACCATGTATTGGATCACATGGACTTTGGTTTCTCCTCATTAGATAGATCATTTTAATTATGATTTAGGTTTCCCACTAATATTTTTAGGATTTTCCTACCATTTTTTATCATCATCTTATTTAAATTGAGAATAAGACTTATTCCTATTCAAAGAAATTAGGATTTAGATTTCCCACCAATATTTTTATGGGTTTCTTGCCATTTTGTTAGGAATATTTTGTTTAAATTGAGAATAGAACTCATTCCTATTCAATGAAATCAGGATTCATATTTCCCACCATTTTTATTAGAATTTATATTTCCCACCAATATTTTTAGGGTTTCTTGCCAAAAAATTTTAGGACTATTTGTTTAAATTGAGAATATAACTCCTTCCTATTCAATGTCGAAATTAAGATTTAGATTTTCCACCATTTTTATTAGGATGTAAATTTCCCACCAATATTTTTAGGGTTTCTTACATTTTTTTAAAGCACTATTTTATTTAAATTGAGAATATAACTCCTTCCTATTCAATGAAATTTTCTTTGAAAATGCGTTGGAGTCTTTTTGTTGAAGTTGTTTGAAGACATGTTGGAGTCTCTTTGTTGGAGTTGCTTTTCCATAGTAGAAGTAAGTTTACCATCAATTAGAGTTGAAGTTGTTTAAAGACATGTTGGAGTCACTTTGTTGGAGTTGCTTTTCCATAGAAGAAGTATTTTTACCATCAATTAGAAAGCCATGCATACGAGGAGAGGAAATGAAAAGAGGTAAATTTATATTTTATAATAATTAATTATTTGAAGTTTTTTTTTTTGTGATTTTAGATCGATTTTAACATTAAGTTTATTAAGACAAGAATGGACTACGATGAGCTCTGGAGTAGCCATGAAACCCTAGCTGTGCCTCGGTGCCTCTGCGCCCTTGCTGCTCTGCGACCCGTGGCTTTGGGCCCTCTGTCCCCCTTCTTTGCGTCCCTTTTTGAGTTTCTGTAGTTCAAAGCACTTGTCTTCTGCTAGGTGGGAAGATTAAGCTGGGTTCGCCCTCATGGAGGTCCCAAGTTTGCCCCAGGTAGGCCTGCCTTCATATGCCGAAGCTTTCTCTCGGCTCTTGGACGGCTTGCCGCAGAAGAAGAAGAGCGAAGCAGCCAAGTTTGTTAAGAGGCTGGAAGACATTCTTGAAATCTCCCTGCCACCAGAGACCCTGATTCAAGTTGCCCTCTCCTTAGCTGAGCGAGCTCTTGTTGGCCAGTTCACCGGTCTATGGCCTTCTCCTAAGACCACTGAGTCCTGGGTAAACAGGAACTGGGCTCCTCTGATCAAGAGCAACGTCATCTCTTACTTCTTAGGACGAGGGATTTTCCTCTTCGAATTCACCTCAAAGGAGGATAAGGATCTGATCTTTCATAATGGCCCCTATTTCATGGGCCCCCAAGTTTTGTACCTCAATAGATGGATGCTGGATTTCGAACCTGCAGTCGATGTCCCCTCGGCTGTCCATATATGGGTCAGACTTCCTAATCTCCCAGTCCATTGCTAGAACTGGGACTCGCTGAAACACATCGGAAATGCTCTTGGGAAATTCATAGATAGGGCAAACAACAAATATCAATATGACTGTGCTCGCATCTGCGTAGAAGTAGACCTAGAGGTGGGTCTCCCAGAAGCCATCAAAATCAAAGTAGGAAACTGGACCCATTTGCAGAAGCTGGACTACGAGAAGCTGCCTTTCAAATGCCGAAAATGTCATGTGATCCAAACTTAAATAGGAACACAACAAATTACAGAGATAACCATATACACAAAGATGCAGTGGAAATAATACTTCATTTCATTAATGGAAAATACTGAAATATGCTTACAAACAGAGTTGGAAATAAACCAGCTAGGGCAATGGTAGCTTATCTCTGAGAAGAGATGTGGTGGCTACATGCCTCTGAATTGTGTTACAATGAGGCTTGAAGGCCTATTTATTGTTTAGAAACAAGGAAAACCTTTCACATCCCAAAACCTAACCCTAGAAGATGAAACGCCAAATTGTGGGCCCCGTTTGGGTAAATTGGTACATCAATTTCCCGGGGTGGTAACTTTGGCATACGATCTCTGTTTGACGTGTACGATAGCTCGTTAGAAAGATTTATCCGAGAACTACCACTTTGGGAAGGGAAACATTATTCCATGGACCCATGTTGCCCCCATATTTCCAAAAAACTTCGTTTAGGGCCTCAAAACGACTCTGGAAGTTTAGGACCCGAAAAAACTACTAAAAATAGTAAATTGTGCTACAATTACGGAAACTGAAAAACTGAAAGAGATAGTTGTGGTGGTCCAAATGGGGTAGGTGGGTAGCCACCAACATCCACCTGGATCATTCCTCCCCGCTTAGGAAGCAATGGTCCCCATTGCGTTGAGTTCCTCCATCTGCTGAACTTGTCCTGCAATCTCTGATGTGTCTAGTAATGGTGGAAAGCATGGTCGACGACGATCCACATTGAACACTTGGTGCAGACGAAGGAATGGAGGAATAATGTGCTCCAAAGCATTGTTCCCCATAACCTTGGTACTACTGTAAGGACCTTGTCGGAGTGGTCTGAGCTTTTGATGGGTTCTAGTAAGGCGTTCTTTCTGTCAATGCAGCCAGACTTTGTTGCCCACCTGAAACTTGTGTGGTATCCCTGTGGGTGAGGAGAAGTTGTTCCTATGTTTTTTCATGACTGTATCCCTTTGCTGCTACTGCTGTGTGGAGGAACCCTTTGTGGGGGTCATGGATGTAGCAACGATCTTCCCCTTACTTTGGGAGTGAACCAGACAGATGAATTTCCTAGTCTGGTAGATGAGCTTGCTGCCTTTCTTAGCAGCAATCAAAGAGGTGGTGGTAGGTGGGGCTACCTCTGGTATCTTGTATAATGAATCACCCAAAGAAATAATGACAATGCGAGGCCTTGACTCATACACAACATGTCGCCTCCACACGTATCGCTGGCCTAATAGTACATCACAAACATCCAGAGGTGTAACACCACACAATACCTCGTCTGTGAAGGGTTTGATGCTGTAGGGAAGGCGAAACTGTTGGCGAACTTTGAGATCTCGTCCTTCATGAAGCCACCTGATACTGTACGGCTGCGGGTGTGGTGTAGTCGGTAGGCCCAACTGCTTCACGACCTCTGCTGAAATGAGGTTATTTTGGCTACCACTATCGACAATGAATTGCAACGGCGAACCCTTCACCCACATCTGTGAGTGGAAAAGACGATACCCTTCCTCTGGATTTTCGGGCTCATTTTTCTAGATCTTGGCAGTGGCACAGTGGCGCTGGGATCCACATCAATGATATGCTTCCCTTTGCCATTCCCCTTGTCTGGTTTTGGCTTAGGGTCGGAACATGCATCTAATTCGGAAGCCTTCAACTCGGCCACCAACGACTGCTTGGTCTGACACTCACTTGTGTTATGAGTGGGACTCTTGTGGAACTCACACCACTTTCCTGTGTCCTTCTTCGGCTTCGTGGTGTTGTTCTTTTCTTGCGGCTTTGATAGATTATCTTGGGTCACCCCACCTTGGCTTTGTCCTTTAGGCTTTGGATTTGCAGATCCAATGTCTCGCTTCTTCTGTTTGAACTTTTGCTCGATTTTGACAGCGTATCGGTATGCTGTGCCGAGTGAGGAGATGTTCAAGAACTCCATCTCTTCCTGGATATATTTGTGTAGGTGGCCACGGTATTTGAGTACCAGATTCAGCTTAGAATCTTTGATACCCAACTGCGTGCGAAGGGTATGAAAAATGTTTGTGAACACCGGCACATCTTGGTCTCGTCCCTGCCTCAGTGTGGTCCATTTGATGTATTTGTCCTCATAGATTTTGACAGGGTAGTACTGCTCCTTGATGGCATTCCGGAAGTCATTCCAAGTGGGTGCGGCTGAAAATAGTGAGCCTGTACTTTCATCCTTCTTCTCGCAGTAGGTTTCCCACCAGTCCTTGACGTGCGGGGCTACTTTGAGAAGAGCAAAAACAATCTTTTCCCGACTTGAAAATTCATGAACACAGAAATACCCATCTAGCAGATTTAACCATTTATCTACGGCATCTGCATCTATTTTACCCTCGAAGATGGGGATTTCAAAATTAACTTCTACCTTAAAGGGCGTGGCGTTTCCAGAGTCGCTGCTGGAAGCCGATGCGTCACCTCTAGGTAGCCGCTGAAGGATCTGCGCGAAGCTGTCCATCATCGCGTTCCGTTGTCGCTCGAGCGCTTCTTCGAGCAAGATTTTGATGGGATCTCCTCCCCCCTCGTCTTTCTTCTCGTCCGCCATGGGAGGCCGTCGGGATTTGCGAGGCTGGTCTTGCAAAGGTTCAACCAGTTCAAGCCCTAACTCCTTATATCCCGACCTTGTTGGGGACATGCAAAGAAAAACAGAGAAAAAGCAGACGGCTCTGATACCACTGATCCAGATTTAAACAGGAACGCAACAAATTACAGAGATAACCATATACACAAATATGCAGCGGAAATAATACTTCATTTCATTAATGGAAAATACTGAAACATGCTTACAATCAGAAATGGAAATAAACTAGCTAGGCCGATGGTAGCTTATCTATGAGAAGAGATGTGATGGCTACATGCCTCTGAATTGTGTTACAATGAGGCTCGAAGGCCTATTTATTGTTGAGAAACAATGGAAAACCCTTCACATCCCAAAACCTAACCCTAGAAGATGAAACACCAAATTGTGGGCCTCGTTTGGGTAAGTTGGTACATCAATTTCTCGGGGTTGTAACTTTGGCATATGATCTCCATTTGACGCATACGATAGCTCGTTAGAAAGATCTATCTGAGAAATACCACTTTGGGAAGGGAAACATAGGTTGATGGACCCATGTTGCCCCCAGATTTTCCAAAAAACGTCGTTTAGGGCCTCAAAACAGCTCCGGAAGTTCAGGACCCGAAAAAATTGCTAAAAATAGTAAATTGTGCTACAATTACAGAAACTGAAAAAATGAAAGAGATAGTTGTGATGGTCCAAATGGGGTAGGTGGGTGGCCACCAACATCCACCTGGATCATCATGTCTACGACCACTTCGCCAGAGGATGCCCAACCAATGTGGAACCATATAAGGGTAAAGAAGAAGTTTGGAATCGGGTCAAGCGTGCCAGGAAAATCCAAAAGCAGGCTGGTCCAAACGGAAGAGGTTCACAGGCCCCCCCCTAAGCAACCCCCTCCCAGAAAGGATCAAGAAAACAAATTCGCCCCTCTAAGCTCGCAAATAGAGGAAACTCAGGAACCAGAAAATCAAAAATCAATCCCACCCTCTAAAGGCACCCCCAAAGGTTGTGGAAATGGAGTTGAGCAAGCTAGAAGTGGTGTTCCAGCAATAGAGGTAATGGCTGAAAGTGGTGTTCTAGCAATAGATATGGCAATGGCTGAGAGCTCCAAAGGAAACACTGTCGCAGCTGAGGAAGAGGAGTAAAAATCGGAGTGCTCAGAGGAAGAAGGGGAAATAGGAGAATCCCAAGCTTCGATAAGGAGATCCACAAGAGGCTGCAAATCAGATCGGGAAGAAAGAGAGCAGGAAACTTTTAAGGATAAGCTTCAAGGTAGCCAGCCAACCCTTGAGAAGCTCCTAGCTTCAAAAGCAAAGATGGCGAGAAACCAGCCCCAAGGCTCCAAGGGAGCCAACCAGAAATACAAATGATGAAGATAGTCTCCTGGAACTGTAGAGGTATGGGGAGAAGAATCAAAGAAGAAGCCATCAGAAGTTTAATAAGATCAAAAACTCTTGACATACTTCTCATCCAGGAGACCAAATTGGAAGACTCTATCTTCCTTCAGGCAAGCAAGAAACTCTGGAACAAATGTGAGGCGAAAGCTATCTCAGCCCGAGGGGCTTCCAGAGGGCTGGCCACTCTTTGGAACGCTAGCAAATTCTCATTCATTTCAGAGACCCTCAATACTCACTGGTTGCTCTTAAAATTGCAACACTTAGAATCAAAATAGATTATCAGCTTCTTCAACGTGTACATCACCGTGAACGCTGTGGAAAAAAAGGCCTGCTGGGAGTCCATAAGAACCCAAGCAGATCTAGTTAATCTTGAGAATATCATCATAGCAGGAGATATCAATCTCACTCTCTTTTTAGTAGACAAGAGAGGAGGCAGCATTGCTTGAGATCCGACAAGGGAATGGGCAGAGGACCTTATGCAGGATTGGGACCTGCTGGACATCAAGCCAATCTCTAGTAAGTTCACTTGGACTAACAAAAGAATTGGTCTTGGCTACATTGCTACTAGATTGGATAGATTCTTAATTCAAAGCTCTTTTCTTCTGCTTGGATTAGAGGCTAGAGTTCATATCCTCCCATGCAACACTTTAGATCATAAACCCATCAAGTTGGAATTGGTGTTTCAGCTTGACCTAGGTCTAATCCCTTTCAAATTTATTCTGCTCTAGACTAATGAATTAGACTTCATGCAATTAGTTAAGGGCATCTAGATGCAGCTGGTAAAAGGCTCCCCCTTTTTTGTCTAGGAGGAGAAGCTCAGAAGAGTGAAAAGGGCTTTAAAAAGCTGGGCCAAAACTCTACCCAATCCAGCAAATGAAAGAAAAAATCTTCAAAGCAGTCTAGAAAATCACCACCTTCAAGCTAAACAACTGACATAACTAAAGAGTTTCTAGACAAAGAATCCCAGCTCCAGCAAAACTTCCACAAGGTTTGTCTAGTAGAAGAAGAGTACTAGAGATTTAAGTCATGCAATCTTTAGCTTAAAGCAGGGGACAAGAACTCTTCCTTCTTCCATAAACAAGCTCAAGGTAGGAAATGTACCAACGCCATTTTCGAAATCAAAGATGGCACTAATACTCACAAAGACAATGCAAGTATCAAAAAAGCTGCCTCCCTTCACTTTAAAAGCTTGTATAGTGAAGATAAAAATCTGGACCAAAGCTTTGATATGATTGACTTGGTTCGCCCCTTGATTACTATTGAAACGAATCTCCTTCTTGAAGCTAAAGTCACTAAGAATGAAGTCAAGGATGCCCTCTTTGCCATGGACCCAGACAAAGCACCTGGACTAGATGGATTTACAGCCAGATTCCTCCAATCTTGCTGGCAGATTGTGGAAAAGGATCTATACAAAATGGTTATTAAGTCCTAAGCTTGCCAAAAAATTGGAGGCAACATGAACTCTACTTTTCTTGCTCTCATCCTCAAAGAGAAAGGAGCCAACACTTTCAGCATGTTTCATCCGAAATCACTATGTAATATTGGTTATAAACTGATCATTAAAGTCATTGCCAATATACTTAAGCTCATCCTCCCCAAATTCATTCCAGAAAGCCAAGGAGGATTCATTCAAGGGAGACAGATAGTGGAAAACTACATGCTGGTCCAAGAGGCAATCCACTCAAGTATGAGTCGCAAGGAAAAAGGTATGGTGTTCAAGCTTGATTTAGCAAATACTTTTGATAGAGTCAAGCATAATTTTCTGTTGAAAGTCTTACACAAATTTGGATTTGGGGAGAATTTTATAAATTGGATTTGGGCCTGCATTTCGGAACCTTGGATCGCTCCATTAGTAAACGATAGAGCTGCTGACTTTTTCAAAGCCACGAGAGGGCTCAAGTAGGGGTGCCCTCTCTCACCCCTTCTTTTTGTTCTTCAAGCCTCTGTCCTCAGCTTCTGTTTAGACAAAAAAATGATGGACTAGGAAATCGCTGGGCTCTGTATAGTAAGAGGTGTTAAAAACATCAATCATGCCCTCTTTGCGGATGACATCTTGTTATTGGGCGCTGCCTCTGTGCTTATAGCCTCCAGATTTAAAGGAGTCCTGGACGAGTTTTGTTTGATTTCAGGAAGCAGTTTAAACAATGGAAAATGCCATATTATTGCTGGAAAACCACTTCCAGCATGCTCAATTCCATTTCCAGAACTTATGGATTCGCAGCCTCCTCAAACTGAACTTCCTTCAAGTATTTGGGCCTTCCTGTTTTTCTTAAAAGAGCCTTCAGCAGAGATTGGCTTCCCCAACTGGAGAAATTCAAGAACAAGCTGCTTGCCTAGGGCTTTTCCTGGCTCAACATTGCTTGTAAGTCTGTCCTCATTAAATCAGTCCTTAATAGTCTTCCCTTATTTCAGTTTTCTGTTCTTCTTACTCCCTTCGGGATTCTCAGAAAAATGGATGAGATCATTCGGAAATTTTTTTGGAAGGGGGGCAAGAAAAATGAGAAAAAGATTCCGTTAGTTAGCTAGGATTCCATCTCCAAACTGCTTTTGGAAGGAGGCTTGAATTTCAAAAATCTTGGATATCAAAATATCGCCATGGGAGCTAAGCTCATTTGGAGAATTATTGCTCCTAACCCTGGCTGGGCTCATCTATCTCTTCGAAGAAAATATTTTAAGGGCAAGCGCTCCCGCTGTCTAGACCATCCTCTACTACTCCTGAATATGCCCTTCCAGAAGCCCTGTTCAAAATCCTGTTCGCTTATAAATACTCATGCCTACTGTGTCCCCGACAATGGAAAAAGGATCAACCTTTGGATAGACAAAATTATGAATAATGAGTCGCTGGGAGACTATCCCTCCCTCCAAGCATTGCACAGTTGGATGAACGATGCTGGAATGCGTTCCCTGTGGGATATCTCAGCCTGGCAGGATTCACACTGGGCTGGCTGGAAAATTGAAATGCCCCCAGATTTGGCTATAGAACACGAGGAACTGCTCTCCAAGCTCCAAGGATTGGCTCCATCGCCGATGCGAAGTAGAGATTCTAGAGGTTGGGGTGTGCAAGTTGGTGGTTATTCCATTGCTCAGGGATACACCAAGCTGTGCGAGCGCCCCCATGTGGCCACGAATCCAGAGCCTTGGAAAGGGATTTAGTACCACCTCTCTCTGCCAAAAATTGATTTTTTCAATTGGCTGTTATGCCATTCCAAAATCTTCACTGACGATAATCTATAGAAGCGTGGCTTCCATGGCCCTTCAAGGTGTAGACTTTGCAAGGTATATCAGGAAAGCGTTTCACATTTGATGCTTGAATGTTCCTTTACTTTGCAGATTTGGTCCACACTGCTGAAAACTTTGAGTTCTAGCTTCGAGTTGCCTTCCTCCACTGCTGATTTTTTTTGTCAAATGGCTACAAAGGTACCCTGGTCCTCCTCCAAAAAACAAAACTATTAGAGCTACTTGGTTTATTCTCCCTAAAATTACCTGCTAGCAGATTTGGCATGAGCGAAACAAAAGGATTTTCAGAAACATTGAGCAGGACGTCAAGCTAGTGACAGTTAAAATTAAATGCTAGTTAAAAGAGTGCCTGAGAGACCACAAAGATGATACAAATCTCACCCAACAAGATAAAAACTGGGGCTCTTCTCTTGACCTATAGTTCCAAAAATTGGTAAAGAGTATCTCCCTCCCAAAAGCTTGGCAAATAAGGGCTACAACAAACGAGCTCCATGGATGGATTGAAAACCGTTAGAGGCACTCTCTATTTTTTGATGGGGCTACTAAGGGAAATCTTGGAAGAGCTGGTGCTGGAGGAGTTATATTAAACCCAACTGGTTCTAGGATTCATAGTTTCGACTGGGGCTTGGGCATCGCTTCCAGCATCCAAGCAGAGGCTTTGGCTCTTTTTCAAGGACTCAAGATTCTGAAAGTACTAAACATCAGGGAGGTTAATGTTATTGGAGACTCTCAGGTTATTATTAACACTATGGTGACACATTCTAAGCCAAAGGACCTAAGGCTAGCAAGGCTGATTCACAGAATTTCAGACCTTGGTGACTCTTTCAAGAATTTAAATTTCTATCATGTGTTGAGAGCCAATAATAAGGAGGTGGACACTGAAGCTAACAAAGCAACCCTTCTTATGGCTAGTGCTCTGCTTAGAGGCGGACAAGAAATATGGGAACCAATTCCTTAATTTAGAACATTGCCATGTTTTATTGCTTTATGATAAATTAGTTTGTCTGTACCAACAAGCTTGGGAAAATCTCTAAAATTTATCACATAGTTGCAGCTAAGAAAAGTTGTGAGCTAATCATAAATGTCATGGTCTTGCAAGGCTATTCGGCACTTATCGTTTTAGACTCACCTTTTGTAATCTGCTCTTTGGTATTAAGGCCAAGTTTCTAATATATCCACTACCCGTTTCTGTAAAAAAAAAAAAACCATTAAGTTTATTAAAAAAGTAAATCTATATTTTATAACAGTGAATTGTTTGTAGTTAATTTATATGATTTTAAATAGATCTAAACTTTACGCTGTTAAATTGGTTAAAATTTTCATATTTAATTAATTTGGAGAGAAACTAGATTTAAAAAATTTCAGAAATTGAAGAGCCCGGTCTTTAGCAATGCGAGTTCATTTCATATATCTTCTTCGAAACATGCGTCTTTAGCAATGCAAGTTCATTTATCTGCTTTGAAACATGTGCTCATTTATATGTTATGAATTAATAGGAAACAAGTGGTTTAATTTTCCAATACAACAAATAATATGGCAAATCGAGCCTTCAATTGTTCATATGATTTTTTTGTCCATAAGAACTCACATTTTTCAACAGAGAAGAGTTACTAGGTTTGGATGTATTCAGTAATGCCATCATAGATGCCTTGAATTTTAGAAGTATGTTTTCATAGTGAATTTGTACATTATAGGGAGATGTAACCTTTAGATGCCTTAGAGAAAATGATCTAATTGATGTTTTCCTCAAAGATACATGGATCAGAGATCGTTGGTTTGGATGTCTTCCACAACATGTTTGGGTTTGTTATTAGTTTGGATCTGTCATATACATTGTTCTAACATGTAGATCTGGTTAAGGGATATGAAATTAATTGGTTGTTATACATATTCATGGAGTTAATGGTCCTCCACAGTTTATTCAAAGTTGAGTCAATTTGAAGAAATGAAGCTTACAAACCCCTTGATATCATAAAATATTTTTGAAGCCATAACAATCTTCACTGGAATAAGCAACTTTCTCTAATTCCAATGACCTATTTTGAATACACAAAGTGCCTTTAGATTTTCCTTTACATCCATAGGTTGCTAACGACGTTCAAGATAATTACATGCTTTATGTTTCTATAATGTAGAAAAACATGCTCTATGTTTCCTAGCTCTAATTAGTAATACCATTGCTACAACTGTTCTCTACAATCTTGAAACACAAGCATCAAGAAGAGAAAGTGACGGTTATAGGATTATTGTGCATGCATGCTTTCTCAAGCAACAATGGGTGTGAGATGCCAAATTCTAGAATTGTTTGGATGATTGCCAATTGGAAGTTCTCATGCCCAAAGGGAAAGTTTTATGGCTAGTCACTCCTCCCATGGAATCCTTTCTCCAATGGTCCACGCCACATGGGCAATTCTTCTCCAAATTGTACGAGGGAAATAACTTGCATTGATTTCAACTCTTTGCCAAATAGATGCAGGCACAAGATGTATAACCACAATTCCTTGGAGCTCATTACCCTAAATGGTAAGAAAATTTATAGAAATTCCAATAGGAATGACTCCTCTCTCACCCTACTTGGAAGTTCCATTCTCGAAAAAAATACTATTGTAACCAGGTGCTCAAGATACCCTTGACAAAGAAACAATTGTACTCAATCACCAATGCAAGCAAATTTTTAACCTAATTTTCAATCTGTCTTCTTGAATTTTTTGGTATCTAAATCTGGCTCGGCCATATTGAGATTGAAACTCTATGTTACATTAGAAACATGTTTAAATATTTAGCAGAAATTGCAAAGCTATTCTAGTCATGGCTGCGTTTGATGATTCTTTGATATTGCAACTAGAAAATAAGATAAATTTACTTATGGCTTCAAAATATAAGTGGTTTCAGATAACTTTTCATTTGATATCATTAGTATATTTTTTAAATGCTTGCTACCATCCACCACCATTTATCAAGAGGCTATGCATTCTTTAGGATTGTTTTATAAATACTTAATACTGAATGACCAACATCCATCATCACCAAAAATATGGGTTTCTACCTAGCATCCATATCCCATCATCACCAAAAAGTTGCACTGCTACCTAGCATCCATATCCCACCTAACAAAAGGTAGAACTACTACATGCAACCTTGAGACAGGTTAAGGTCCCTTGTGGATAGGTTATGGGCTACTCTTCTTATAAGTATCGAACCCTTATGAACACTGTAATATAGCCTAGATCTCAACAATCCAACTATCCTGTGGTGGTTTGCCCATCATTATTCTGCACTATAATATTCAATCTATTCGATGGAGATGAAATGAAGAATCCATATTGTATTTTTAATTCAACATTTGTTGTAACATACAACGATGGGAAATTTCAGTAATTTTAGTAGTAGGTTTTTTGAATCCTCATTGTGGTACCATTCATATTGTTGTTTCATGGCTCTAATATTATGCATGAATTGCATACTTCATGTGAAAATATTGCAAAAGGAGTTATTCTCCCTAGTTCCTTTGGAAGAATGCAGAATCAGATTATAACCTACAGGAACCTTAAATTTTTTTTTGGCTCAGGATTTATGAATCCATTTCAGCAGCAAAGTTTCACCCATACACGTTGGATATGTAGGAGCAATATGTTTACAGGCAACATGAATTTAGAGCAGAGTTTCACATGCCATGGGATTTAATGTTTGGTGATCTTGAAACTGCCACAAATGGTGTGTATGCAGTTAGGTCTAGAAGTAATCTAAACACCAAGCAGGGCTAGGGTAAAATTGTAATTCCATCGAGCTCACCAATAGTAGCTTACTCAATGTGCTAAGGTTATGTTTTGTGTTAGGCTCTAGGTAGTGAACCCAGAGTGCAGTAAAAGTGAATCAAGAGCACATAACCAGACCCCATTTGTTACTTATTTTATTCTAGAGGATGTGAATAGGAATGAATCCTCCCTCACCCTGCTTGGAAGTTCCATCCTCGAAATGTGGACAACAAGAAAACTGAAATAATATCTTAGAATTGTAAAACCCCTAGCTGAGTGCCAAGCTGAACACAGTTAAAAAAATATATATAAAAGCATGTAGTTGCAACCTGTCATTTCAACCGACTAGGTGTCCATGTTGCTAGCATGGAACTCACTGTGATCATCATGTTCACAATGTTTTATAAATCACTACATCACCCCAAGGCATAATATTGCCATCACTAATGATAATGGCAATATGCATGCAAGAATCAAAGTTTATTAATGCTTTTGATTTATCTAATTATGATTGTGCAGAGGTTTGGTGGCAAAGGAAGATGGATTTGGATTTTGCAAAGGTGGAGGAAGGTGTGGAGAGGTCCTAAGAAGCCCCTAGTACCCTTCTGAAGACTTCCATTGTGACTGGACTTCGAAAAATCACTCACAGGAAATTCTATAGGAGGCTGCAGGGGATCTACAGGAGGAGGGTGAGAGCTATTTTTGGAGTTTTGAAGGTGGAAAAATGATGGGAAAGGGTAACTGAAGGCGAGATGATGGTGTTGAGGTGTCTAGAGTTGGTCAAGGAAGATCAAGAAAGAACATGATGGTTAGATTTGTTCAAATGGCAAGAAAGAAGCTTATGGAGAAAAACGCAGAAATTAGGGAAGATTGGCGAAATGTTGCGAATGAATTGGGAAATCTATGAGAAGTGAGCTGGTGCTGGCTGTTCTATGGATGTATGGTGAGCTAAGGTGTCTTGCAAGAGATCTGCACATCTACTTAAAAAAACTGATCAAAGAAAGAACTAATTATGCCATGAAAACATAATTTCTCTAGCTTGACCTAATTTCTGACCTATAAACAGAAAATGCTGAGCAGTAACCTTGAACAGAAAAGCATGTAGAGAGATCTATGGTAAAATAATAGGAAATGATCTAGGCAACTGAATCTGAACCAATATCAATCTTTCCAAATTAAAGTATCACACTAGCAGTTGCAGGGAAGAGCAAAAACTGTGTTTTTGGTGGCAGCAATAGTGCCTTGACCTCAAATCATAGTCCCAGGAAGGGAGAAAGGAGATCAGGGCCTGCTGTTGGCCTTTTTGAATCTTATTCTATCACTACAGTAACTTACTTGAGCAACTAAAACACAAAACAACTATGCAAACCATCAATAACAACCTATTCTAACGAAGTAAAATGAATCTATGTAACAGAAATTAACTCATGAACTAAAGAAAAAACATATAAGTACAAAGTAGGAGGTGTTGGGCAGCTTGGGTTGGGCCCTAACCCAAGATCTTTAGCCCTCTGAAAGAGATCAGTGCTGGCTCAAAAAATGTTTCATCTTCATTATCAAAAATAGCAGTCACATTACATAAACTGTTCTAAAAAAGGAACTCGAAAATGAGCTAAGCACAATGCTGCACAAAAGTGCAAAAATCTACTATAACTAGCTAAACTACTGAGGCTTTAAGCCCCCTTATTTATACAAATGGATTCCTCCAACAATCCTCCTAAAATCAAGGAACTCGTCTTCCTAGAACTGGAGATAAACAACAATCCTTCTTTACTTGCTCGGCTGCCCCTTGGAATCATCAATGTGGACGTTTGTGCTCCGAGTTGCTGATGGAGGATTCGAGGAAAGGGGTCATAAATGAAGGAGACACCCCCCTACAAATCTTTTTCCCTGTTTTCCTCAAGTTTTGGCTGCCATTTGCTCATAAATCCCTTGACTTTGTCCAAAATTGACCAAAAAATAGGCATAAAGCACACATTAGACTACATGGCAAAATGACTAACCCAATTCACTCTATTAGCATAAATATATTAAAAAACAAGCAATAAAATAATGAGAATGGTGGATTAAGTCGAAATAAGAGGCAGAATGAGCCCATATAAGTACCCATTTCTGGGGTTCATCAGAACCCTGTGCATTTGTTTGCATTCCACTTTTAGTTATAGGTCTTAGTATATGCTCGTTGTCGTCTATTACAACAACCACATTCAAAAATTCAGATACGAATCTACATAGGTAAATGAGTAGGTTCATAAATGGTTGCAACACTGGGCTTGAATCCTTAACAAATTGCTTGGGATATATCTGCATCTATTTGAATTGTTGGTTTTGTGATTGGGAATAGTTATAGCTATTTGTGTGCAAAAAATAGAGTTTGGTGTGATTGGGATTATTAGAGTGTTGTGTAGTAAACAAAGTTTTGTTTGGTTGGTAGTATTAGAGTGTTGGGATGAACCTTGACCATAAACACAGTTTGGGAATTTAGTTGGCAACGATCTAGCCACCACATGCAAATTAAACCAAGTAGTGAACAAATTTGAAGACAGAGAAGATTACATTGTTTATTTCCACAGAGGACTTGTGTTGGTAAAACTGATGGTGGCTAGACTGCAATGTTTATTTTCAATGAGGATTATATAGTATAATTCCCTTGTTTACAGATTAGTGTTTGTATATATGACCAATTGATTTGAATTTTTGTTGAATACTTACTGGCAACTTGATATGTAGCTTTGATATATTGATACTCCCTCTTTGCAGTCTTCATATGGCTTTCCATGAAATCCTACATGAACCTAGAGACTTGACTAATGGTGAAGGAAATATAAAGTTGACTATGATTCAAATAAATGAGACTACCAAAAAATTGAATTTCAAAGAATCACAATTCTTAGTCGTCTTAGCTTTTGATTGAAATGGAGTAGAATGAGGCTTACAGATAATCCATTTTAAATATCTTCAGGATATCCAAAGCATACTTTGGCTAAAAAATGAAGATACTATCACCCAATTGCATAACTTTGATGCCAAGAAATAAATGCTACAAATCTAAGTTAGTCATTTAAAATGTATCTTTCAATTGTGGCTTTAGACTTAAATTGAATCACCATTATTTCTAG
This sequence comes from Pinus taeda, assembly GCA_000404065.3. Taxonomy (NCBI): domain Eukaryota; kingdom Viridiplantae; phylum Streptophyta; class Pinopsida; order Pinales; family Pinaceae; genus Pinus; species Pinus taeda. Next base: position 21,070 of record APFE030117281.1, read on the forward strand.
TGATAATCAAATCATCCACATGAAACACAATTAAGAGAACTACATCCTTCACATGTAACCATAAATATTGTGATTTATGTCAGGATGCCTCAACCAAGATATAAAAAAAAATAGTAATCTTCTGATTTCATATCCTAGGTGCTTGTAATCATTGAGAGGATGCATGTCATGGGGAAACTATGTAATATAATTCCTGAGATAGTTCACCATTTGCTTGTAATATTGTAGGTCAAGGATGATCTTTTGTGGTGGCCAAATAACAATGGTTTAAACTTCATTGGATCAATGCTTAGTCCATTGTGGTTCACACAAAAATCAAAGATAATCAAGTTTCTTCTACCCAAACGCACATTTCTTCAGTCCAAAAATAACTTGTCACATGATGCAAACACTTGGTTTATTCATCCTAGGTCCAGCTGAAAAGTAATATGTCTAAGTACACAATTAGAGTTGAGTAAATATGTGGTTGTAGAACTTTGTTCATCATCTCATGAATGTTGCAAGGCCATAATTGGTAACACTTAATGACATTAGTGGCCATGCAAGCAATCCTTGTCACGTCTTGAAGGATGTCTTCCACATATCCTTAGGTAAAATTATTAATCAATTACAGATCTTAAGCTACATTTCACACTTTTTGTGCCTCTTTAGACAACGTGTGTGTCATAGGGAGTCAGTGAGTAAGAATGCACCAAAAAATTTGATTAGATTGCATATCTCAACCTTTCTAAACAACATTTCACACTTTTTATGCCTCTTTAGACAACGTGTGTGTGATAGGGAGTCAATGAGTAAGAATGCACAACAAAATTTGATTAGACTGCATATCTCAATCTTTCTAGCAATTTCTTGAGCACAATAAAATTCCCATCAAATGATGGTTTGCCCATTTGGAATTTCATAGTACTAATATCCTTATGTCTATTACATGGCCATCTAAATGTTGTGTGCTTGCTTTGGTTGGTGAATTTCTATGTGTAAATTGTATAGTAGAATGCAATTTGTGGGTAACAAACATAGACCCATTTACTTTTGCAAATCACGCAACTGATATTTAAATGCCAATGCCACATTCCCAATCTGCTTTTGTTTCAACACATCACTAAAATTAATTTGTTGGCTTCTTTATTGGATTGTTGCCAAGGAAGATATGCCTGTGCATTGTGTTGGTGTCAGTGAGTAATTACAGTGCTATTGTTAATGTGTTGGATTACTAGTTAGTGGTACTCCACAAATTAGATATTGGACTGATTTTTGGGTTAAATTAATTTCTTGAATGTTTTATATCCCACATCTTACAACATCATATAATATCTTATACTTTGTCTGAGCATAGGAACCCTGTGCATTGGTTGGCATTCCACCTATAGCTATAGGTTTTAGTATATGCTCGCTGTCATCTATTACATTAACCATATTGGAGAATTAAGATATGAATCTACATAGTTGCCTGAGACTAGTTCCCATTATGATTTTGCACTTTAAGGGCAAGTTATATTAGGCTCTTACCTTGTTTGACCATTAAAGGCTACCCAAGAGGTACTTTCAAGTGCATGTAAGAAACAACTGTAATTCAATTTGCTATTGCAGAGTAACCTTTACTAATTGTAATTCTTATTTAATGATGCTTTATGACAAAATAGGTCTCTTTATAATTCACTGTTATCAAAAGATAACAATGGTGGGGGTTATGCTACAAATTTTACATAGAAGGCTAGAAGGTAGTCACATAAAGATGAATATGGAAAAATTCCATAGAAACTGGGGTTTGTTCCTGAAAGTGTGAGCCTCTATTGTTTAGTTGCCTTTTTTGGACTCTATAGCATGATAAGCACGATGGCATTGGGGAGTTTTATTGACATGTACATGGAATCCATTGCTTAAATATATCATTCAATTGTTTCGCTCAACATGATTACTGTTAGATGCTTTTTTCTAAATATTTATTTTTCCATTGGACTTTTGTATTGGTTCTTTCAGCCTAGCTGTTTACATAGTAATGGTTTTAAACGTTTTTTAGCCTAGATGTTCACATAACAATAGTGTACTGTTTATCTTTAGGAAAAATAACTCCTCAACTATTGTGATATGTGAACCCTTTCACACCACCATGCAATTTGTTCCGTGGAAATGGTAGTGTCGTTGTGTCTTTACACAATAAAATTTTACAAATCATACTTCTCAATATTTGAGAACATAAATGAAAGGTAAAGCTACATGTTCCAAACCTTTCTTAGTTTTATTCATTGTTGTGATGTTGCATGGTTTTCTGAATTTGGAGGTAACATGTTATAGAAATGTATCTAATTGTTTTGGTTAAGTATTTTGGTAAAAACATACTTCTATAACTTGCACTCTGTTTTGGCACACGTGGAGATGGGTATTTTTTTAAGACAACAAAAATAGTTCCTTGAAAATACTAGGATCTGAATTGAACTCTTATGAAATGGAACCAATGTGCTAATAAAGATGTTTTTTTTGTTATGCAGTCTATTTGCAGATATCCATACCGAGGTAAGACATTATTTTTCATTTTGGACGTCAATACTTTTTTAACAATTATTGTTCTTTGTTTTCTACTTTAACATTTGTCTTACTAACTTTGATCAAGTGTTGCGATCTATATTTGTAGGTATCCAACAAGATTGAAAGACATCGTAAGAGATCACTTTTAACAATGAGTAAAACCACAAAGTCAAGCCACATTATGAATAAAAATGACAACTTTCGAAGTGGCATCATCAAAACACACCCATAAAAGAGAGCACCAAGATACATTGCCCCATTACAACATGAATCTAGTTGCTTTAGTGTCAGCATAAATTCTAATGCACATATTTTTGAGAAAAATGTGCATGAACCATTGGAAGGTATGATCATTTCTCAACTTTGTATTTCCTATATAAATACTTCAAGATTTTCTATTAAGAGATTCATATTGTTATTGTCTCAAGAGGTGTGATTTGTTTTCCAGTAAATTCTCAACACGAACCATCACAACAACATCATGGTTTGGAGCAAGAACTATCACAACTAGATCATGGTGTGGAGCAAGAACAACCACAACAAGAGCATGGTTTGGAAGGGGTAGATGCAAATAACCAAGCCCATATTACAATAAATGTGCAAAGGAAGGGTAGAGGACCAACAAAATGCCTCTTTGGAAACACTACAAAGGTCTCTGCATTGCCTGAAATTCAATTTAATGAGAGGGGAAACCTATTGGTCCACAGTAAGAGAATTATCCTCTTTTTTAGGTGTTCTTGCGAGAGAGATTATCAACATCAAACACATGGAATGGAAACAAGTGCCTGAAGCACTTAAGAAAGACATATGGAGTGTAATCAATGTGAGTATCAACTAAATAATTATTGATTTTTTTTTTTCTAAATTTCATTGGTGTATGTGAACATGTGTATGATAAGTTTAACTTCAAATAAGACTTTGTATCTAATAATGCGTTGTTTATCTATTGTAGCGTACCTACTGAATAGATTTGTCAACAGAACAATGGTCTTATAAAGCAATATCTCAATGCTTGAGAACTTACAGATATAATTTATATAAAAATTAATATTTGAAATACAAAACAGATGAGGAGAGGATGGAAAATGTTGCTAGCGGAGTAAATGAAACTGATTGGATTGAATTCATTAGAATTCGATCTAACCCTAAATTGAAGGTAAAAAAGAAAGACAAATCTAATTGTTATCATCAAATGAGATTTCACTTTGAATCCTTACACACAATCAACTTCAATCTAAGCATCTAGTTTTTGCAGGAGAAGGCAAAAGTAAATAAGGAAAATAGGGCATTAGAGCAAGAGACCCACACTTCTGGTCATAGAGGTTACTATAGAGTTGAACATGATCTTGTAAGTTGTAACAAAATCCGCTTTTTGTTTACAATTACTAACTGCAAATATACTTAACTAGACTATTGTATTTTTTTGTGACTAGAATCAAACTTTCAATCAAAATGATACACTTGTAACTACGAATGATGTGTGGATGAAATGTCATACAAAGAAGGAATACACTCCAATGTCATCATTTAGTGTAGAGAGAATAGTAAGTTCCCAACCTATTCTTGTATCTATTTTTTTTTTTTTTTTAAATATTAATGATGTTTCTTACATGTATTTGTTGAAATGTTGTCATTGCTAGAAAAAAATTGAATCAATATAAAATGTTTCAGCATTTCCTGCATATGCAACAAAAGAAGATGCCATTGCAATAGTTTTGGGGCTTGAGAGAAGGGGTTGTGTATGTGGGGTTGACTTTGGGGTTACTCCAACTGATTTGTTTTCAAAAGCACGTTCTTACAAGAAGCAGCTACATAATACAGAAGAAAAATTGAGAGAAAAAGACAAGGAACTTGGAAGATTGAAGGCAGTTGTTGAAGAATTAATGGAATGGAAAGCTTCCATGAAGGCGGGAAAAGAAAATGGCTGAGTTGATTCAGAACCAACCAACAATGTAAGAATTACATGTGTAGAATATTTATTTTTTTATGTATGCCATCTTTGAAGGTTGTGATTTTAAAAGCACAATGCCAATATGAACATGATTGTATTGTTGTAGGATGAATAATTAATGAAACATTGTTTTTGAAGCTTAATCCTTCATTTTCGTATTTCATGGTATCTCATGCAAACTATTTATTTTTTAGAAAAGTTCCTTAAGTCTTAGTTAGGCTTCACCAGAACAAAATCTGTTGGCTTTAGGACAACATATTCATGACCCAATTGGTGACTCAATAACACAAGTAAGTTCTATACTTGTCTATTTTATTGTTTAATATTATTTTCTTATTCTATGGAATCTCACAAGAATTTGTTTATTTGTAGGGTCAACCACAATTACTACCTTCAAATACAGGATTGAACGGAAAAAAAATGTTTGCTTACATATTTTAATGTCAAGTGAAGGTTACAAAAGGTTACATAAAAAACACTGAACCAAATTTTGTCATGCCCAATGGAGAAAAATTAGGAGAGGGGTATTATTTTGTGTGACCACAATCAATCTTGGTTGATTCTGATTATGAAACCAAACTGAAGCATAGAAGTAATTGATGTGAGTATTTAGTAGATGCACTTAACACTTTTATATGTTGGAAGAGTAGTGACATTGAATTGAGCTATGATTCAGAGCAATGACTTGGGAAATTACTAATAGGGGTTACTTATAGGGGTTATTTTAGGTCCGTATACTAATAGAACAATATAATAAGGGGTTATGTTAGGTCCCTCTACTACTAGTGTAACCCCTTATTGTTATTAGTACAACCCCCTTATTATATTGTTCTGCCCATGTAGTCCCCATATTGTTATTATTGTGCCCCATAGAAGCCCATTGTTGTTATTATTGTGCCCTTACATTATTATTTTTATGTCGACTTTGATTATATTATGACCCCTTAGACTCCTATATATAGAAAGGAGGTCTTGTCATTTGTAATCATCCAAGAATTGCTCATTTGTGTAATCTAAAGGAGGTTCCCCCCTCGAAGAGGCTTATTTCTAAGGCGTTGATCTATCTTTTCTATCTTTTTGTGAGCTGGTCTCATAACAGAATTTCTATGTGTAAATTGTATAGTAGAATGCAATTTGTGGGTAACAAACACAGAACCATTTGCTTTTGCAAATCACCCAACTGATATTTAAATGCCAATGCCACATTCCCAATATGCTTTTGTTTCAACACAACACTAAAATTCATTTGTTGGCTTGTTTATTGGATTGTTGCCAAGGAAGATATGCCTGTGCATTGTGTTGGTGTTAGTGAGTAAATTCATTGCTATTGTTAATGTGTTGGATCACTAGCTAGTGGTACTCCACAAATTAGCTATTGGACTGATTGTTGGGTTAAATTTCTTGAATGTTTTGTATCCTACATATTACAACATCATATAAAAGCTGATACTTTGTCTGAGAATAGGAACCCTGTGCATTGGTTTGCATTCCACCTATAGCTATAGTCTTAGTATATGCTCGCTGTCATCTATTATAACAACCACATTGGCAAATTCAGATATGCATCTACATAGCTGCCCGAGACTAGTTCCCATTATGATTTTTCACTTTAAGGGCAAATTATATTAGGCTCTTACCTTGTTTGACCATCATAGGCTACCCAAGAGGTACTTTCAAGTACATGTAGGAAACTATTGTAATTCAATTTGCTATTGCAGAGTAACCTTTACTAATTGTAATCTTTATTTAATGATGCTTTATGACACAATAGGTCTCTTTACAATTTACTGTTATCAAAAGATAACAGTGATGGGGGTTATGCTACAAATTTTGCGTATAAGGCTAGAAGGTAGTCACAAAAAGATGATTATGGAAAAATTCCAAAGAAACTGTGGTTTGTTCCTGAAAGTATGAGCCTCTATTGTTTAATTGCCTTTTTTTAGAGTCCATAGCATGATAAGCACACTGGCTTTGGGCATTTTTATTGACATGCACGTGGCATCCATTGCTTAAATATATCATTCAAGCGTTTCTCTCAACATGATTACTGTTATATTTTTTTTTCTAAATATCTATTTTTCCATTGGACTTCTATAATGGTTCTTTCAGCCTAGCTGTTTACATAGCAATGGTTTTAAACCTTTTTTAGCCTAGATGTTCACATAACAATAGTGTATTGTTTATATTTATGGAAAATAACTCCTCAACTATTGTGATATGTGAACCCATTCACACCACCCTGCAATTTGTTCCCTGGAAATGGTAATGTCGTTGTGGCTTTACACAATAAAATTTTACAACTCATACTTCTCAATATTTAAGAACATAAATGAAAGGTAAAGCTACATGTTCCAAACCTTTCGTAGTTTGATTCATTGGTGTGATGTTGCATGGTTTTTGGCATTTGGAGGTAACATGTTGTGGAAATGTATCTAATTGTTTTGGTTAATGATTTCACTCAAAACATACTTATATAACTTGCACTCTGTTTTGGCACACGTGGAGATGGGTAGTTTTAAGACAACAAAAATGGACTCTTGAAAATACTAGGATTTGAATTGAACTCTTATGAAATGACAAGGATATGCTAATAAAACTGTTTTTTTTTGTTATGCAGTTTATCTGTGGATATCCATACCAAGGTAAGATATTATTTTTCGTTTTGGATGTCAATACTTTTTTAACAATTATTGTTCTTTCTTTTCTACTTTAACATTTGTCTTACTAACTTTGATCAAGTGTCGCCATCTATATTTGTAGGTATCCAATAGGATTGAGAGACATCGTAAGAGATCACTTTTAACAGTGAGTAAAACCACAAAGTCAAGCCACATTACAAAAAAAATGACAACTTTCGAAGTGGCATCATCAAATCACACCCATAAAAGAGAGCACAAGGATACATTGCCCCATTACCCCATGAATCTAGTTGCTTTAGTGTCAACAACAATTCTAATGCACATATTTTTGAGAAAAATGTGCATGAACCTATTAGAGTCGGTCTAGTTATCCCTTTGTCAGAGATCAAAACTCTTTTTTGCATTTCACGTTTAGGTGTCCCATCAATTTCGATCAGTTGCATTTCGTTAGGCATGCCATAAATTTGACGGAATGGTTTGTGTCACTCATTCCCCTCGTGTTTGGCACTGCTGGTTTAGGTCTGTTCATAAAAATCAAGAGGTCAAATTTCTAGGTCATGACAAGTGTTCTCGGTCATTAGGTCTAGGGTTAAGTCAATTTGGTTTTGCAAAGTCTAAGAAAGCCAGCAGGCCAGAGGGAGGTCCTCGATAGGTGGTTATCTCAAAGATTTTTATCATTATACGGATAGATTAGGACTTCTCTTGAAAACTCTTTTTTGAAGATAAGTCGTCATCTCATTTTTGTAATAAATTTTCAAAAATTTCAGTTCTTGAATTGTCCAGGCACAACCTTGGTCTCCTTTGCCAGATTATATCACAGCTATCCCTGCAAAAAATTGTCAAAGAAAATCATTATTTCAACCAAATTTAAGGAGGAAACCAAAAAGTCAGAAGTCTATTAATCCTGAAAAAGTATCAAAGACAAAACATTACAAAGTGGGTTATGGACCAAGAAAAAATCAAATTGGAGTCTTTATAAAGATATTTCAATGAAATTTCAAATCATTGTACATGCCAAGAGTGGAGAAAATCATTCCAAGGCAAATTTGTGAGTTTGAGTGGAGATCAGAGCAACTTTCAGGCGCGCGACGCATTGGGTTAGGCGCGTGACGCATTGGTTGCGCGCGACGCACTAGGCACAAAGCACCAGTGTTAATTTACAAGTGCGCGACGCACTGGGCAAGGCGCGCGACGCTCACAGTTTGGAGCCCGAAACTAGTTCGAAAGCTCATCAAATCGCCTCCTCTTCACATAAAATTGTCAGGTAGGCTCACCTCCATTGCCTTTGCTTGGTTTTTAATGGTGAATGTGATGGGTTCGTGAATGTTTGTCATGGAGATCCAAGTTTGAAAGCCCTCCTTTTGTCAATATAAAAAGTGCTGTAGGGTTTGAAAACAGTGTGTCACCAAGGTTGTATTTTTCCCCATTTCTCTTTGTCCCTCATTCCCAAATTCACCCATCATACTTCCCCATTAATTCCCTCATTAATCCTACACTACAATCCTTGAAATCCTAGTCCCCCACCTCTATTAAAAACACATTAATCCTATCTAATATCCCAAAACCCCAATCCAATATTTACATTTCCCCTTCCTTCCCTATTTACATTTTATTTCCAAAGTCCCTAATTCCCTAGTGTTTTCCCTTTCCTAATATTCCCTTGTGCATTTGTTTCCCCTTGGTCACAGCATTGTTAGAGCAAAGAGCAGTTTGCATTCAATTGTACACACAGTTTTATATATCGGCATATATATTCCAGCTATCTTGTTTTCAAAGTCATGTCAGAGACGGATTCAGTCTATGAGCAGGAGTATGACAGTGATTCTACACCGGAGGTTAATGTGCCACGGAGGTATCACAAAAGTGGCAAAGGTGGTCAGCATGTTAGGGATGAGCCTACTTCTTTGGCTCAATTGCAGGCTTGCCCACTTGCAATGGATTGTTTTCAGCGTCGATCCTGTTTCCAATACTGTGAGATGATCTCACAAACCCAGCATCATCGTGAACTAGTTCGTTTATTTGTTCTACCTTTACATGATGGCCATGTAAACCTCGCTGGAGTTAATTTCACCTTGTCACCAGAGACTATTGCTCAGGCCACCGGGATACCAAATGTAGGAGAGGAATGGAGAAAATGCCAGCAATTAGACAAATTCTATTATGAGCCATACATCAGACCTGGGTATATGAGACACTTGAGCACAATTTTTCCTTTCAGATTCCTGAGGGATGAGTTTGCACCATTGATGAAACTCATCATTTGGTATTTCAGTTGCTAGGGCAGATTCTCGCATCTCTATGCGTACCATGTCCGTTTGTTGATGCATTTCACGAGGGTACGTATGATGAACATTCCGTACTTCATGTGTCGTAACATAGAGAGAATGGTGACTTTAGTACAAAGGAAGACCCCAGCACAGCAGCATAGAAGTATATATCATTACGCGCTGATCAAAATCATAGTGATACATCAGTTGACACATCAGGGCATTACTTGGGAGGATTTCATCTCCCGTGACTTCTTCTCAGCGCCACAGCCGCTTCCCGAGATAATTCACGATGAGGGAGCGCCTTCACACCAGCCATACATTCTTGAGACCAAGCATATAAGTGCTCCTCTGTATGTGACATACCAGCGAGGCCACAGGGCCTTATTTGCATCTACACGACGAGTACTATCTCCACCCGGGGTGGAAGGGGTCTCGTTGACATCATCAGCACAACGAGTATTATCTCCACATCATGTGGAAGGGGTCTCGCCTTCTTCTTCAGCACAGGTACAGATCCAGGATAGGGGCAAGAGGCCCATGTTTGATGAGGGTCCTTCAGGAGGTCAGGACATGGATATCAATGATGTTGATGCGAGCTCTCCTAGCTCGGAGCTAAAGGAGATCATCCAAGAGCAAAGGGTTGAGAATGACTCGCTGCAAAAGAAATTGCAGATGGCTAAGTGGGTGATAAACTACTTGGAGCAGCGCAACAAACAACTAGAGGATGAACATACACTTTATGAGCTGCGGCAAATCCGTGAGGATCGAGAATTGGCCCGAAAGAGACCCGGTGATATGACACCGATTGATCGAGAGTCTATGCTCATCCATGTGAAAACTCATTTGGAGAAATTGTTGGAAAAGGAAAATAGAGACAAAGACATGCTTCATCATATGAAAACTCATTATTGGGCTCATATGCATGTCTGCAAAGCAAAAATGAAGATTCTAAAGAGGCGATTGAGCAAAGCACTAAAACGGCGAAAAAATCCTGATCCACTCCAAATTTTGGCCGAGGCTTCATTGGCGGGGCATAATACATGATGGAGGGTCTTCACTCCAAATTTGAGCAAATTTGGAGAATTTTTTGTCATTTTGAAAATTTTGTCCTAAAAACAGGTTTTTTGGCTCAACGCGTAGCGCGTCGACGCGCGCGCTTAAGATTGGGACACTTGCTGGAGGAAAAAATTACATTTTAGGGTTTTTCATGGTAAATTATGCATGCTCAGCTATTTCCAAAGCATTTCATCAAGTTCTGGGTGATCAAAAGGCTAAAAAACACCATGAAAATCACCTTTCTGCCACCTTTTGCACTAGCAGGAAGTACTTCCGGGAGAATGCCATTTTGAGGGGGCAAATGAGCTCCAAATTGAAAAATTCCAATTGGGCTGGATAACAGACATCCAGGGCTTTCCAACCAGCTATTGTGAGCTTGATTGGGATGTCAGGAAGTGCCCCAAAAGCAGGTTGAAAGGCGCGCGGCGCATAGGGCTTTTTGGCCAATTTTTCATCTTTCAGCTCAGGAATGCAGCCAGTTTGACCAGTTTTGATTTGTGATGTAATTTTGGACTCCTATTGATGTAATTGATTAAACATGATGTAATTTTGACACTTAGTTACTTGTTCTAGAAGATTCATTCACCAAAGAGTGAAAATTTAATGAATGAATTTGTTTCCTACCTTATAGAGGCAAGTTGTTTTGACTGCCTAGATTGTAGTGCTTTGTTTAGAATTGGTTGAAACAACTCATAGGATGATGAGCTTGACCCCTAGAGGCAAGGGAATGTGTTTGCTTGCCTATATTATGTATTTTCTTAGTCATTTTCAGGGTTGGACTCTTGGGAATAGCTTGACACTCTATTGTACATATCTTATCTGCATTTTTGGCAAAGGAAAGACCAGGGTTTTGCAACACTATTTGGGATTTATGTGGCTTTATGTGTTGATGGTGTGCTTCTTTCAGTATTTTTAAGTTGTTTATGTGCATCTCTTTCCTTCTCTTATCTTCTACAATTGAACAAATGAAGTGTTAAGGTAGAATCCATAATTTGCCATGCTCTGCCTTTAAGTTTGTTTAATTTTCCATGTTTTCATCTGTTTAGGGAGAATCCTTGAAAGTTTCTTGCTCTCCTTAACATCTCACCAGTCAGATCTATTCATTCAATCACTTTAAAGGCATCAAAACAATCACCTATCTTGCCCCAAGTAGACCTCTGCAAAAACTGTGCCTCATCCCCGCACCCAAAATTGCCTTTCCCTTGAATTCAACAAAACCTCAAAAAAATCAATCTCAAAGTCCTTGTACTTCATACCTAGCCTAAAATTAGTCATCAATTCAGTCATCTCGACCTCATTGATTATCTTTTGCCGAGATTGACCCCGAGAGAGCCCTCTCCTGTCCTCGTAGGGCTAGCTACGAGGCTGAGCGTGGTTTGATGTAGCCTTGAGTTTTACCTTATTTCAGCCTAAGGTAGATTTGAGTGCTAACAAGTTCTTACATTACTGAACTTGTAGCAACCTTTTCAAGTGGAGACAATTGTGAGTCGTTATGCTATCGGAGTGGTATTGATGTAGGTAGGAGTTCCTATATGATACCAATCTATAGTGCTTCATGGGGTAGTTCTCAACTACCCTACCTATAACAAGGAGTTTTATGCCCCAATATAGGTTATAAAAAAAGTGGAAACCCTATTTGATGGGAAAGTAAGCAATAATCCACACTTATCAGTAGTCATTTTAGTATTTCTAGGCCCATAATAAGATACAGCACACCAAACACTACAAGTGGATGGGGTTTTTACAATAGTTTCAGTTAGTGTTCAAGTACAAGAAGGGTAGCACAAACAAGTTGTCCACCATGTTTTCAAGGCCACCCACATCGAAAATCACAACTTTGGGAACTATGATGCACATGGATCCTTTCACTCATGATGCATATAGAGAGGCATAAATAGAGGTTGAGGACTTCAAGGAGGTGTTTTAGTAGTTGCGGAGCCATAGTTATGTGGCATGATGGTGAAAACACTATCATCATTATGATGGGTTACTCTATAGGTTGGAAATTTTATTTCTTCCTTAGGTTGAGTGATTACAACTTTATTAGAGATGCTCACACCTCCAAGATTGCAAGGCATTTTGGTATAGGAAAAACAATGGCCAACTTATAGATGTATGTATACTAGCCTAAAATACAAGAAGATGTAACTTGGTTGATAAGAGGATATATGTTTTTTTGTACTAGCAAGCCTAGTAACATGAAACAAGGTCTATACCAACCCTTACCTATACCCACTCATCCTTGGAAAAGTATTTCCATGGAATTTATGGGAGATTTTCCAAAAAATAGGAAGGGGCATGCCTACCTATGTGTGGTAATTGATAGGTACAATAAGATGTGAATTTTCATGCCGTATAAAAAATACCATAAATGGGAAAGAAGTAGTAAACTTGTTCTTTGGACAAGCCTAGGTGCACTTTGCGATGCCAAGGAGCATCATTTCAAATAGTGACAATAGATTTCTTAGTGCATTTTGGACTACATTTTGGGAGAAGATGGACACGAATTTGAAGAGGTATACACCATTCTGTCCACGAAAGATGGGAAAACATAAATAGTCAATAGGACTTTGGTGCAACTTTGAGGCGTTAAAATCAAAAGCATATGAAGAATTGGGATGAAAATATGTATATTACAACACTCTTATAATAGATAAGTCCACATTTATACTAGTAAGTCTCCATTTGAAACTTATTTTGGATATTTTCCACCTTCACATTTAGATATTGCATATCGACAACAAGGAGGAGTAAGCGAGGATCTCATAAGGAATGATTTTCGGGGAGAAAAATTTGTTGAGAAGATAAAACATAACTATTTACAAATACATGGGACGTTGAAGAATTCATAGGAAAAATACAAGGCCATGGATGATCAACACAGCAAAAAGAAGTTATTTAGAGTGAGAGACAGAGTATGGTTACAATTGACAAAGGAGAGGCTACATGGTCTTGGTGATAAAACCAAATCTCTATGATATGGTCCTTTCAAGATACTGTAAAAGTTGAGAGATAATGCTTACAGGCGCAATTTAACCCCATATATGCACATTTACTCAGTTGTGAATGTGGAAAATCTTAAACTCTATGAGCTTTCCATGTTGGATCAAGAAGAGGAGCAAGGCATACCTTCCATACAGAATTTAACACTAGATGCTCAGGAAGAGTTGATAGGAGATATAATTAGAAGAGTTATATAACTATAAGATAAAGGAAACATGACCTTTGGTAGATTAGGTTGAAAGGACAACTAAGGCCAAATGATACTCTAGGGTGAAGGTAAAAGAAAAATTTCGTAAGCTCATTCAATAAAAGTTATTGGGTACCAAAAGCCTCCCAAAATGGGGGAGTATGATCTAGATTGGATCATTATATTATTTTTCATCCATCTCAATGCTTTCAGAGTGGAAACATTAGAGGAATCAACTTGCAGGGTCATTTTTACCAGCATGTTCGATTTGGAAAATTTGGGGTGAAATAATTTAGAAGCCATTTTCAGTCCTTAAATGACTAGTATTTGTGTCCCAAACATAATATGGACATAGTTCCATTATCTATACACCAATATCTTTCTAAAATTGTAAGAATTGTCTCAATTGGAGCTCCTATGAGAAAGTTATGTCTCTAAAAAATTGACCTATCATGATTGATGACCATTATTTGAAAGGATTTCATGTCAGCCTCTGTTACTCATGAGAAATGGGGCTAGCCATGTGGGAACTATGAAGAAGACTCTAGAAGGGTCAAGTTGTAACTCATGTTGAAGGCTGAATGGGTTAAATTTAACCTCTAATTGGCAATTGTGTTATGTTATAACTGGGCCATTAGGAGGAAAAGGGTTTCCATTCTATTTGCTTGCATTTTTTGTTCCAGAGTAGAGAAAAGTAGCTAAATGTGGATAGAGAGAGTGTATATCGAAAGGGGTTTGTTTTTTGTAGTGGCCCGTAGACCACGAGTCTAAGGAAAATTCATAGAGAGTGCCTTCTCCTTTATTCTTGCATCATTCCATCCAAACAAAAGAGAGCAAAGCAACCTCACCTTCTAGTTTGGTTTACTCAAGAAAGGGTTCCCTATACCATATGTTGGTGTTCATTGTGGTTTGAGTGATTATATTTTACTTGTTCTCTATTTTTCCACATTTTATATATTTCATGCAAAAATAACAAAATTAGTAATAAGAAATATGGAATCTAAAAGAATTTACCCTTCATAAAATAAGTTTTGTATTATTTTATTAGATGTGTCATGGGAACTATCCACTGAATTATCCACATTAGTTTGCGAATCAAAGATGGTAGCTTAAGGTCAAAGAGAAACCCTTATGAAGAAAATGAATGTGAATCCTCTCTTTCATGCCCAAGTAATGGGATATATTCACATGTATGGAAGAGACCACATGTTTTTATTAGAAGTACACATATCTATCTTTCACAAGTAATTCCAATGTTAAAAGCCTTAGAATAACCATAAGATAAATGTTTAATAAAGTTATGGTTAAAGGAAAATTTAGATTAAATAAAATAATACTATTTCCCCCTTAATCTTAAGGGCCATTTCTTTCCCAACCTATGGAGTCATATCATTCCATTCTTTTGTCCTTTTCCTATTTCAACTTGTGATATACTTATTATTATTATTTTTATTTATAATTTCACATATTATATTATTAAATGTTATCCATTTATCATCATGATTTGGACATTAAAACTAAAATATTACAAAAATAAATACTTCAATCAATTATGTTTTTGAAGAAAATTTCAAGATGACACTGTGTATAGGATTAATATCTCATCCAACATTCTAGATAGACTCTCCACCCATCTTCAGAGACTAGCAAATATTGAATAATAAACATGAGACTTTTAAAAGCATTAAATAAAAAAAATTTCTGATTAGAAAAAATAATAATAAATTTGAAAAAAACAATTAAAAATCAAGTTAATTTTTTTTAATAATAATAAAAGATTTTAAATTTAAAAATAAAATTTTTAACTTGAATTCAAAAAAAAAAAAAAAAACTAAACCAAAAAGCCAACTATTAATAATAAATATAATTAATAATTAACACGGATTTTGATTTATATTCTTCCCATTTTTAATTTAAAACACTTTTACCTTAAAAAAAAGTCCACATGAGCATATTCAAAACAAAGTATTCATCCAAACAAAAATCCCACTCTCAATGCCCTCAAATGTTCAAAATAAGTTAAAATTCTCTTTCAAGGTTTGTGCTTCAAACAATGGTCGAAGTTCTATAAAAAATGAAAGGTGGATTTAAGTAATGTTTTCTCCTCTACTCATCGATATGAAAGTCAAACACAAATGTTTTTTTAAGATATATCTTCCATGTATGTTAAAGTTAAGGACTTAGGTTTGAGATTGCAGTTATGTGTTTGTATGATTTAAAATTTATTTTGTATATAACGTGCTAGTAAAACTTAATATGATTTATCAAATATAAAAAAACAAAAAGGTTAAAATTTTATTTTTATATTAAAAAATATAATTTTTTGTTTTAAACATTTACAATAAAATTCATATTAATTATATATGACACTATTATATTATATTTATATATAATTATAAAAATTCAAATAATCAATTGAAAAAAAATACCATTTACTTGTAAGATAATCAAACTAGAAACCATATAAATTGTTTATTAATGATTATCTCAATTAATGATGTACAATGTGTACATATTAAAATATACAAGAAATAATTGAATTAGATTCTGGGTGTTCTTGGACTCCAATAACTACTTAAACTAACCCAAGTTTAATCCCGAGGATTAGCTATCTAACATCCCCCCTTAATCTGAAGAGATGTAACAAAGTCTAATAATGAAAGCTCAAAATGCAAAAATGCATCTCAGCAAAGAGTTGAATGTCTCTCAGAAATGGTTTTGAAGGATGACCACAAACCAACATGGGAGAACTCAAAGTCTCAACCAACACTAACTCTGGAACCTTCATAACAGTTCTTAAAACAACAAAAAATGTGGTTTTGATGTGACCACAAACTTTGGAACTATCACAACAGTTCCTCGAACAATTCCAAATATGGAAGTGCTCGTTCACAAACAACTCAATCAACAAAAACTGAAGTCTCACAACTCTGGCTCTAACTGGTACAGGTTGTGGCTCAGGCTCAATGTAGATCTCTAACTCAGGCTCGCTTGACATCTCCAACTCGAACTTGTAGCAGGTCATCAACAATTCTCCCCTTGTCGGATACAGGGTGAGAAATATTCTTCATCACTGCAAGGGTGGTCATCACTCTCGAACATATCCTTTGGTATGACCTGTAAATCTACTTGGATGTTTTTGTCCAATCCCAAGAAGCAATCCATTCGAAATTTAGCTACTCTCTCGCAATAGTATTCTTTCTCGAACATCCATTTGTATGGTGATTATGCTTTCCACAATGCTCACACGGGTGAAGATCAAAACATTGATCTTTCACATGCCCAACTATGTTACGCTATTGACATCTATTAAATTGTTCTGGAACAACAACATCCAGAAATCCAACACTTCGGAATTGTATAGGTTTAGAAAAATCTGGAATGTGAAAAGATACATCCAGGGTATCCTTGTTATATCCCAAACCAGTTTTGTGTTTATTATGTGTAATCTCTTCCCATGGTCTGTATGAAAATGACTCTTGCATACCCTCGCTTGAACATTACTTTCTGTTGCATCCAAATTTGTTTTTGAAATCACTTCATTACTCCGATCTAACTTATAATTAGGCTCAAACAAACTATTGTTCTTAGCAAACACCAATTTAGAATCACAATTTTTCTTTTGAAGTTCGTCTCGCTATAACTGCGACTCTAGCTCCAAGAATTCAATTTTTCTTTTACCATTTTTCAAACAAGATTGGATGTTAGAGAGCGTGTCCTTGCTGAATTGGACACTGCTATGAATAGTAGACGACATTAAACTGTTTAATAATTGTAACAAATCATCGACTTTGACCATTTTATCCAACAATCAACTTTGAAAAAAGGGGTGTCGCCTACCACCGAAAATGCACCCAATACAACATAATTTCAACAAAAAAATTATCAGATTGTTGCAAACAAAATGTCTTCTTCTTGTTTCCCAACCACTATAGTGAGTATCACAACCTCCAAAATTAACTTAAAATTCAATATTGCACATTCAATCTATTTCACATCAAATAGTGTTATATATAAATATATTTAGTATTGTCTCAAGATAGGTATGCTATCTTGGACACACAAACACTTGGTTGAGAGAATATCTCAAACACACACCAATCTAGGAACAAACTCCTTTATATAGTAAGAGTCACAACTGAGACAAGTAAGAATTAAATTTCCAAGTCGCCCCCTTAATGACTACTTGTCTCAATCTCAATATGCAAAGTGTATTTGTGGTTGAACATGACAAAATAATATGTCAACGTCCATATAAAGGAACAACCATCCACTAGAATGCATGGGTGCCCAATCGTTGCAACCACCAATCTACTAGGATGTCCTTCATATACATGGTTTTGTCAACCATTATCTACATACATGTACCTATACCTGCAAACCCCCTCCATCATCATCATCATGGGTTTTATCGGATTACCCATAACCTTGCTATGGGTTTTATCATATTACCCTAAACCATGGCCACAAGGGCTCTCAACTACCAAGGCTCAACACAATCATCAAGGCTCAACTCAGCCACCAAGGCTCAACACAGCCACCAAGGCTCAACTCAGCCACCAAGGCTCACAATATAGCCACCAAGGCTCACCACATACCCAACTCAACCAGGCCCATGGTTTTATCAGCTCACCCTTAACCATGCCAAGGGTTTTGTCAGTTGATCCTAAACCATGCTTATAGGAATCCTCGTCCACTTCACTCTCACACATGGCTTCTGGCGTACCACAAACCAACAATGTAAAATGGTTTCCGACTTACCACAAACCTGCAATTACAAAGTGGTTTTAATATTACCACGAACTTCATGGGGGTACACATGCCTCATCAAGCTTACATTACACACTCCAACTCTTGGAGTTATCTGGTACATTCTTTACAAAGAACACTAAAAAACATTACATAGACTTGCTTACTAATACATGTATGTGACACATACTACATGATCATAAGTCTATTTTACAAACCCGCACAAACTTTCAACTAGTTGTCCATCATCCCAAATTTTCACTTTAGTTATTGCACAATTTCAATATTTTTTGCACTTCAACCTTGACCACCGAGTGCCTTTGGTCTCTTCTTTCTTTTTCTAGTTTAATTCTTGTCTTGGATTCACCTACGTGATTTGTTAGAGTAGCCAATTCTAACAAAACCACTCCATTGAGTTAGCTAGGCCAAATGTTTCTAACTCCGAAACATTTATAAATACCACTATTAATTTGTTTTTATTTTTGATTTTCTAAACATTAAATTAAATTTTCACAGCACATGAGACATACCATCAAAAGCACCCATGAAGGCAAGCTTCATGGGGGAAAAAACAAAATAAAAGCATGTCTGGTAACTTCACCATAGAATGCAACAAGTACAACCAATACGACTCTCCTCACGAGCATTAGCAGCTCACGCAACACACGTAGCTAATACGACTCCTCAAGAGCGTTTGTAGCTCGAGTAGTCCACACCACAGGTTTCTTTTCTATTTCCCTTGACCCAGCACATCAGGTTCACCACAAGAGTCTCCATGATCCATACCACCAGCACACGTAATACGATTTCTTTTGAATCAACTACACAGGCACTAAACAAACCAAAAAACGAATGGACAACCAATACAAACAACATCATCATACAAAACAATATACTTCTTTTCCCTCGGCCCGTAAGGGGCCAAGGCATCAAGCCCAAATGGGATCTAATACCAAATTAAAATTCAATATTTCGAGAAGGCCTTCTTTGAGAGTTGGCAATCTTAATTGCAGCACCCTGGTTGGCACCAATTCGATCCATGTTCAATGCTTCATTTGACACAGACGAAGGCCACACTCAGACCCACTCGCAAATCTTCTCCAGCACAATCAGTGCATCAAGTCGAATCTTCTCACCACACTAGTTGGCTCCATGTTCACACAGATCCACACTCTCAGCTCCACAGATCCAAGGATCTTCACAAATCCAGTCGGTTCTAGAGTTCCACGCTCAATCACTACTAGTTTCAACAAGCAAAGAACACACCTAAAATCGGAAATTGATAGACCCAGGAGGGGTCGAGGAAACCCGAGCATGAAGTGGTAGACATACAACACAGTCTACTTGGCTTATACTTCACAGCTTCAATGCTTAACCAATCTCAACGCAGACCCCTCATTATGGATACAGTCTATAACATCACCTCTAGCTTAGGTCCATGACCATCAATGGATATCTAGATACCATAGGTTTTCTCAATGATTTGCGCCCACAACACAACGTTGTACAACAATAAATTCATGCTACTCACGTCTCCATCTCATGGATGGTGATTCATACAACGGCGACAACATTCCGTTATAATTTTGCACGGTAATACAGGTCCAACAACTCTAGAAATTCATTCACATGCATGACACATACAAACAAATATCATTGACAATCCAATTCACACTGCTCATTAAAAAAAAGTTGGATAGACAAAACACGTTGCTTACTGACAATTTATTCTACTCTCTGACTCCCTTGGCCTAGGAAGGGCCAAGGCCCAGGCCCATACGATCTCTGCTACCAACTTAAAATTCAATAATGCACACTAAATCTATTTCACATCAAATAGTGTTACATAGAAATACAATTAGTATTGTCTCAAGATAGGTAGACTATCTTGGACACACAATCACTTGGTTGAGAGAATATCTCAACCACACACCAATCTAGGAACATACTCCTTTACATAGTAAGAGTCACAACTGAGACAAGTAGGAATTAAATTTCCAAGTATCTGTTCCCATGGGATTATAAAAGTTTTGGGAATGATAGGCTTCTTATCTTTATGTAAATGACTCTTGCATACCCTCGTTTGAACATTACTTTGCTGCATCCAAATTTATTTTTGAAATAACTTCGTTACTCCAATCTAACTGATGATCAGGATCAAACAAACTATTGTTATGAACAAACACCAATTTAGAATCACATTTTTTCTTTTTAAGTTCGTCTCACTATAACTGCGACTCTAGCTCGAAGAATTCAGTTTTCTTTTACCATTTGCAAACATGATTGGGTGTCAGAGAGCATGTCCTTTCTGACTTGGACAATGTTATGAATAGTAGACGCCATTAAATTGTTTAATAATTGTAACAAATCATCAAGTTTGGCCATTTTCTCTAGCAATCAACTTTGAAAAAAGGGGTGTCGACTACCACCAAAAATGCACCCAATACTAACAAATTTATGATCATTTAACCAAGTGTCGAGTTCAATCGAAAATGCACCCATTTACAACATAATTTCAATAAAAAATTTATCAGATTGCTGCAAACAAAATGTCTTCTTCTTGCTGCCCAACCACTATAGTGAGTATCACAACCTCCAAAATGAACTTTCATTTTTGTTTTGTAAAAATTATCAAACTCAAATATTTGAACTTGTGACCTTTAACACACCATGTAACTATATGAGTTTTGCTAAGCACACTACCTTCTTTACAAATTCAATTTCATTGTGTATTCATGCATCCCAAATACTCCAATTTATAAACACTAAAACCACTCTTGATAATTCTCCTTTCCACTAAGGACAACTCCAACTATGGAAACTATTGAACTCATAATTGTTTTGCAGTAAATAAATTCTTCAAACAAATCCTTTTTTTTTTTTTACATAATCGGTTGTTGCTTGTATTCAAAAAAATAATATTGAGGAGGCTAAGCTCCTGTGTTACAAGGCATTATGCCCGGGAAGAAAAGTAAGGAAATATTACAGGGAAGACAAAATTCCTCTTTGCTTCTGTCATTCTTGACTTTTGGAAAACCTGAACAAGTATAGATTCTAATAAACCGAAACAATAAGAAACAGAATTTGCACGACATGCTTAGTCTATGTTTATATGACTGATTTGGTGGGCTGTAGATTCTTCAGGATTGCCTTCAGCTTCTGTGTTCCTTAGATTTGAAGATTTGGTGCTGGGAGCGTTACCTTTTTCCATGATGAACTTCAGAATGTCGATGGACTCTTGGACATGGCTACATCTGTTTGAGAGGTCATTGAACTGCTCCTGAAGGGAAGAAACTCTGTGGAGAAAGAGATTGAGGTTGGCCTCATGCTTCTCCTTCGTGATTTGGGCATGGGTGTCTATTTTGGTGTCCAAAATCTTCTGATGAGCATGAATTTTTTCAATTCTGCTTGCAGTTTGGCGAAGTGAAGGCAGTCTTCATTTTTAGCCATTGCATATGGCCAGTCTGAGTTCTCCATGCGTTTTGAGATCAGAGTGCTACAGGATTACTCAGCCAATGTGCTTAGGAAGAAGAAACTTAGAGGAGGAAGGATAGTATAGAGGGAAGGGGAACGAAGGCTCGGAGCTGAAGAATGGCCGAGAGCAAATCACAGATGGTGCGAATGCAGCCAGGGAGAAGAGGAGATGCGATATTGAGCGAAGGAGAGTGTGGTTATGAAGGCGAGCTCTGACGAGGGGGTAAGGGAGAATGGGGTGGAAGTCACGAGAAAAATGCGAGGAGGATCACGGGAGAGGAATGAGCAGAACAAAGCAACATGGGCGATGGGACAGAAAGGAGATAGGCAGATCGTTTCCAGAGATTTGGTGGTAAAATCATCATGATGGTGAGTATCAATGTGGATTTTAGCAACGACCAGGATCTGATTCTACTTGAGGATGCTGCGAGTGTCAGTGACAATTGATTTGCTATGAGCCATTATGAGAATTGATTTGTTTCTGATCATGGTAGATAATGTTGGGATTCGGTGGAGTTGCATAGAAGATTACCTATGGATCTGGTGCAAGCTCTATTGGCACAAGTGTCAGCCTCCTTGTTGAAGGATCAAAGGACATGGAAGAAACGAATATCTATCATTTGCTGTGAGAGAGCTTGACACCGATTGATAGTTTGTTGCAGGAGCACATTAGAGGCACTTCGGTTGTGAACCATTAGACTTATGATGGCGGTCGAGTCTCCAAGGACCATTGCAGTGTTTATGCCAAGTTTTTGAAGCTGGATGAGCCCTTGGTATAGCGCGAGAGCTTCAGCCCTGTTGTTAGAGAGGGGGCCTGATCCCCATTCATAAGTCACTTTGATATCTTCGTTGGCATTGTAAATGATTCCACTAGCCCCTATTGTTCTAGGATTAGATTTGGAGGCCCCATCAAAGAAGAGATAGTGGGTGTTGCTGTTTCTGAGCCAAGTGAAGAACTCCTCATCTTTTAATCTTATTTTCCAACTGTGATTAGAGTTGTTGAACTGGCTGCTGATGTTACTCCCACTTTGGTTGTTGTTACTTTTTCCAACAAATACCCTATGAAATTCCTTTCTTCAACACAGAGGTCAGCAATGTCAATTTTCTTTTGAATTTTGACTGAGATGGTTTCTAAAGTAAGGTTCCTTGCCTTGTTACATAATTTCCCTGTGTTGGTTTCTTTTCCTTTGAATACCATGTGATTTCTTGCCAACCATATGTTCCAAAGAAGAGAATAGGGAAGAGCATCCCAAACTCTTTTAGCAATATTATTCTTCTTTCGTTGCCACAGATAGTTCTTCTTTCAAAGATGCAGAACTTAAATAATGGAGCTTTGGGGGTTCCAGGGGAGATGGGTGTTAAAAGAGATTTCTTTCCAATAGGCAGTGGCAAAGGGGCAAGTGATGAAGAGATGCTAGATGGTTTCTTCAGCTGCTTGGTATTTTGGGCAATGGGAAGGACCAATTATGCCTCATTTTTGCAAGTTTTCAAAAGTGAGCAATTTCCCCTTTAGGAGGACCCAAATGAAGAATTTTATTTTTGGAATGGTCTCAGATTTCTAGACGATTTTATAATGCAGCCAAATGGGCATGGGGTATTCATTGTTACAGATATGCTGGTGGGCAGCTTTGATTGTGTAATTGGAACCTGAAGGATCCCAATGGAAGCCATTGATGCCGTTTTTTTTAATTGGAGCTATGCTATGAAGGTGGGTTTGAAGATTAGCAAAACTTGCTTCGAGGTC
The DNA here is from genome assembly GCA_000404065.3 of Pinus taeda. Classification (NCBI taxonomy): domain Eukaryota; kingdom Viridiplantae; phylum Streptophyta; class Pinopsida; order Pinales; family Pinaceae; genus Pinus; species Pinus taeda. The sequence continues at coordinate 44,669 of APFE030117281.1, forward strand.
TATAGGTATGGCTGGAAAGGTCCATCCTATCCAAATCTGGGATTGGGTATCCCACTGAGATATCTGGTCCAAGTAATGAAGCCCTATGTTGTCAAAGAAGGTGAGAATTTGATCAGTTCCAGGTTGGTTGTTGATGGGCTGCTGTCCCATTATTCTGTTTGCTTTGATTTTGATGTTGGTGCCGCCCTTGGGGACTTTGGAAATGTTATGGGCGTGAAGGGGGATTGCTCTCTTGCACAACCTCCAGATTTTAGAGAAAACTCTGTTAGGGATATCGTAATCCAAGAGGTGTTGTCTTGGATAGTTTAGATATTTGGTTTCCAACACACTTTTCCACCAAGTAGATTGGCCGCTAATGAATCTCCAAACAATGTTTCCACCAAAAGCTAGATTTAGGAGTTTGGGAGATCTGATTCCTAAGCCTCCATGATCCTGGGTTTGAATGACCTGCTTCCAATTTATAATATTGTACTTCTTTTTTCATTTCGCCCCCCTTGCCAAAGAAAGTGACGGAGAATGACTTCCATTTTGTGATGAAAATTAGCAGGAGCTTGCAGTAGCATGAATTGGTATAAGGGCAAAGAAAAAAGACCTATTTTTAGGAGTACTAGGCGACCTGCTGGATTGAGCTAAGTGGAACCCCATTATTGCACTTTCCATTTCATTTTATCTATGATAGTATCCCACACTTCAGCTTATAGAGGACCAGCGCTCACTGGCATGTCCAGATAAGTGTAATGCCCCCAGTCTAATTTGCAAGGGACCCCAAAAGTGTTGGCGATGTTATGAAGAACATGAGCAGAAGTGTTCCAACCATAGATGCAACTTTTGAGATGATTGACCATACCTCCTGAGTAACTCATGTATTTGTCTAAGAGGGCTTTGAAACAACGGGCTATTATATTGGAGGCTCCTCCCATTAACAGTGTATCGTCGGCAAATTGAGAGTGGTTTATGTTTTTAACTCCATTCCCAAATTTAATACATGTGATAAGACCGGCACGCTGATTGTAGTCCAAGGCTTTACTAAAGGACTCAACCATCAAGATGAACAGGTAAGGAGAAAGGGGACAACCTTGTCTTAGCCCTCAAGAGGATTGGAAGGATGGTCCAGGTCTACCATTAACAAGAGGAGAGATCCAAGGACCTGAAATGCAAGCTTTGACAAGATCAAGGAAGGGCGCAACAAACCCCATTTTCTTTAGAATAGCAAGGAGGAATGAGTGTCTAACTCTGTCCAAGGCATTGGCTAGGTCCAATTTTAGAATGAAACCTTTTTCCTTTCTAGGTTGGCTAGAATGAATAACTTCTTGGACAAGGATAATTGAGTCAGAAATTTTCCTATTGACCAATAAGCCTCCTTGATTTTTAGAGATGAGCGAGGGGAGGAGAGGTTTAAGACGAGAGGCGAGGATTTTGGTCACAATTTTGTAAGAAGAATTGCAAAGAGAAATGGGCCGAAATCGGGAGAAGGATGAAGGTTGATTCTCTTTAGGAAGGAGGGCAAGATGGGTGATTGGTGAAACCTCCAATTTTACCCTTGTGTTGAGTCCATTTTATCATTTTGACTAAATCTTTTTTGATTATTCCCCAATAAGCTCGGAAGAAGCAGATGGGGAAACCATTTGGGCCAGGAGCTTTGTCTGGTTGGAGTGTCTAAATAACTCTTCTTATTTCTTCTTCTTTGATCTCCTTGATCAAGTTTTCATTAACTTCCTTGCTAATCTTAGTGGGGAGGTGTTGCAGCAGATCTGAGTAATCTTCCACCTCTTTCGTTTCTATTAAAAGAACACTGTAATGATCTGAGGTTGCCTTTCTAATAGCACCTTGAGTGGTTTGGAGGTTGCCTTCAGCATCGATGATGGAGGTAACATTGTTCCTAATTTTCCTGACAGTGGCCTGCTTATGAAAGAAAGCAGATTTTTTGTCTCCTCCTTGCAACCATAACTGCCTTGATTTTATCCTCCACTTTTTCTCCTCTGCTCTATTGGCACAATATAGCTAGAAGTAGAGATCACCTTCAAGTGCTTTGTATTCCTAGGAGAGACCTCGTTCCTCTGTTATGCTGTGAATTCTTCCCAATTTTCTTTTTATCTCAGTTTTGTCCTTCTCAGGTTCCGTGTAGCATTTTTTTGCCCATTCCTTCAAGGCGTATTTGGTCCTTTTTAACTAGTTTTCCCATATGTACCCCGACGATCCTTCTATGTGCTAACACCATGTGCTTTTGACAATCTCTTGGACAGTAGGAATGCTGCTCCACAGTGGGCTGTATTTAAAAGGTATGGGCCCTAAGGGCCAGTGGGCTTCGAGAACAAGAGTTGTGGGGTAATGGTCAGATGTTGAGTAGGGGAGGACAGTGGCATAAGTAGTGGAGTAAGATGAGAGGAGCGTGACATTCACCAAAATCCTGTCAAGCCTTTCCATGATATTACCTTTGCTCAATCTGCGATTATTCGAAGTGAACCTGCGATTTTTTGGAACAACGTCCACTAGATCGTGATCCTGTATGATGGTCTCCAACTGTGATATGTAAGGGTCATGAGAATAGTAGCCTCCTCTTTTCTCATTGGAGTGGAGAATGAGATTGAGGTCTCCACCGAGAATAATATTGCTGCTTCCTTCTTCATCTATGTTTGTTTTAAGGGAGGTCCAACACTACTCTTTGTCTCTGTAGTGGATTGGTGCATAGATGTTATAGATGACAATCCTTTGGTTATCTGTTAAATTCTCTAGAGTGATTTAAATCCAGTACTGGCTGTCTGTATCTGCTATGTGATTCCAAATGTTGTGGTTCTAGAGGGTTGCAATTCCCCCGGAGGCACCCCTTGATTCACTCATGCATACATTATACTACTTTAGCTGACCAATGATTCCTTTCATTTCATGGTGTCCTTGTTTTGTTTCTTGTAGCAATAGGATTTCTGGCTTCTCATGTATTATTATATCTTTTAGGGAAACTATTTTGGAGGGGTGCCCTAGTCCCCTGCTATTCCAGGATAGAACTTTCATCATTGATCGTGAGGGGTACGAAGAGTTGCTCGCCCTCCTTGCTCCTTGTGCACTTCTTCTTTATTGTTTTGCCCCAAAATGTAAGTTTCTATGGGGTTCTGAGTACCCATGGCAATATCCTTCTGAGCATTTTCATCTCTCTGTTGCTTTGAAGACTTCCTTCCTGGCCCTTGTTTTTTTTGTGTGTTCATAGTTACACCGTGCTCTTTAGAAGAACTCCTGGTAGATCTAGAAGAGGGAGGATCATGGGAAAAAGAGGAAGAGATAAGCAGAGGGGGGGTGGGTTCAGTTGCATTAGCTTGGGACATGGAAGTGGGGTTGTCTTCAAGGGGAGAGATGGTGGAAAAAGGATTGGATGAAGTAGGGGGAGGGAGAGGATGGGCTAGGGAGGGGGTGGAAGAGTTAAGGAGAGATGAGGTGGAGGGGATGGTTGCATTAGTTTTGGGAGGGGCAGCTTCAGGGTTTGCCTTGGGGTTGGGGGTAGTCTTATTTTTCTTGATTGTTTCTCATTGCTCATCTTGTGAAACATTTTCAACATCAACTAATTTAGAGCAGCGATTGGCGAAATGGCCATATTCGTGACATACCTTTCATTTAAATGGGATCTGCTCGTAGTCCAATTGTTGGATGTGCGTCCAGTCGTCCACTTTGAGTTTTATGGCCTCAGGAAGGCCTTTTCCGAGATCAACTTCAACACATATGTGGGCACAAGCTTGCATGTTATCTTTTGGCTCACTGCGGTAAATAAATCTTCCAACAACATTCCCGATGGCTCGAACCGATTCGTCTCCTCAATAGTGGAGAGGAAGGTGAGGGAGCTGAACCCAGACTGGGACTACGCTAGGGACATCCAATTCGAGATCGAAATATGGAGTCCATTTGTTGAGGTATAAGCTACTGGAGTCCATGAAATATGGTCCGTTTCTAAATATTAGATCCTTGTCTTCTCTTGATTCAGAATGGAAGGTGAAATACCCTTTCCCGTAGAAGTGGATGGAGATTTTGCCTTGTATTTTATCAGACCAGTTTCGTTCGACCCATCTTTGCATTGTCTTCGGAGAGGGCCAGAGACCAGTGAATTGTCCGATAAGACCTCGTTCTACTAATGAAATAGCTGCCATGCAAGGAAGTGCTGGAGGAAGGATTACCTCTTGCAAAACATCTAGCTTCTTTACAAACTTAGAGATTGTTGGGCGAGGCCGCTGTGGGGGCAAGGATTTGACCAGGGCGGAGAAGGCCTGTTGGGCGGCAGCCGCCTCCGGGGTTGGATCCGGAGGGGCCATGGCTAAGGGCCGAAGGCCGAAAGAGCTCAACAGTGGCGTGACCTAGCAGGGTGAATGCAGAGCGTGTTCAGATCCTTGAGTCATAGGTGTTGGCTTCAAACAAATCCTTTTCAATATGTGAAGTAGTCCTCTAAAAAAAATATAAATCCCTTTCTCCTTTTGTTTTAAATAAAAATTGGCTTAGTGATTTGATGGTAGGATTAAAAAATAGTCTAGTAGAGAACTAAGTTCGAATCTTGTTGTTTCCACTTTTACTTTCTCATTTCACCTTTCTTTAACCATTTGTTTTTGTTGAATATAATTGACAAAAGAAATGAGAAATATTTTCTTTAATCAAAATTTGATATAGTTTCCATTCATTTGATACTCACATAGTTTCCATTCACTTGATAATCACCAACGTTTCTCTTATTAGCTTTCACGTTTCTGGCTCTGTCTTTCTTTCTCTGTTCACTTTCACTTTTCTAGGTCTACCTTTCTTTCTCTATTCACTTTCACTTTTCTGGCTGTGCCCCTTTCTCTGTTCACTTTGACCTTTCTGGCTCCTATTTCCACACAAATATGTTGTTTCTAGGAGTAATATAAAATATATAGGAAATGTATTCACCTTACTCGTGGTCTCATATTCTGGAAAATGTCTCATATTTTTTTACAAATCCTTGTCAAAAATTCTGTAAATAATTTTATACTTTCACTTTCACAAACCTTGAAGCATTCTCTACTTTCTAGTAATATGTGGATTAAATTCAAACGCCAAATACGGAAAAAAATTATTCCACTAAAAATAATTAATAATTCACTTCCAAAAAAATGCTTCAAAGCTTTGTTAATATTCAATGTTAATTATTCACAGTCGATTGTGTCGACAATAAGAGTTATTGGTGGGCAATAAATTTTACCTTGGTTGATTTTAACTTGGTTTCCAATACTCCAACAATTTTTATCTTAGTTTAACAACAAATTCAAAACGAACAGTAGACAATGTAGTCCTCCATGAAAGGAGGAGCCCTCAAGAATGCCACAAAACTAGTGGCTCAATTCAATCAATAGGTGACAATGCAGTCCACCAAGAAAGGAGGAACCCTCAAGAATGCCACAAAACTAGTGGCTCAATTCAATCAATAGGCGGATGAGCTACACACTCTAATACCATTGTAAGACAATCAAACTGGAAATCGAATAAACTATGTGTTAATGATTATCTCAATCAATGATGTACAATGTGTACATATTAATACATACAAGATACAGTTGAATTAGTTTACGTGTGTGCTTGGACTCCAATAACTACTCAAACTAACCCAAACTTAATCATGAGAATTAGTTTTCTAACGTTACTTTCCATTCTAATCATAAAATTTCTTCCCTAACCTTATCCTTATCCTCCAAAAAAACCCCAAATTTCCCTATCTCCTTAAAAACCCCAAATTTTCCATATAATAAACAAATACCCTATTGTGAAGTTTCAACCCTTTTCTCCCCATAAATGTAGGTCATTATGAGTAGCCTGGGGTAATTTTGGTGAATCATACATTTTACTCTAGTGTCTTCTTTATTATTTCTTCTCTGTTATTGTTATAAATTATCATTAAAATCGGTTAAATTTATTAAGCATCAAGAATGATTGAATTTCTTGAAGTATAATTTTATCTTTCTTTTTTTTAAAGTAATTCCACTCATACTAGATCACACAACATTAAAATATTTTAACTATAAAATATCACTCTCTATTGGATATTGGAATTTATTTATTATTGTCATTATTTTTAAATGACACTTCTCAACTTCATGTTAAACAGTCAAAAAAATTAGATATCTCCTTCATACTATAATGTAAAAAGTATATATTAACAAATAAGATTTTTTTTATATCAAGAGATAGAAAGTTGACATTACACACACACACTTACATGTATAAAGTTGACCTAAAATTATTTTAAGTGGATATTGAAATATTTTATTTATAGTTAACATGGAATTTTTATTTTGCTATTAATATAATATTAATATGAGATTGAAGAGACTCATTTTACAACTAAGTATGAGAGAGGTGTAATTCTTTTAGTGTGCTCTACTATGAGTTGACACAAACCTCTTTTAAAATAAAAATAAAATATTCTCTAAATAAAAACAATGTGGTCCACAATAAAAAGATAAAAATAAATATAGATATTTGATTAATTTTAATTAAAGGAGTTATAAAACATCAATAATTACACTCACTCTCGTTTCTAACTCAATTAGTTGTTGATATTATAACCCAATATGAAAGAGAAGTGGTAAAAATATTTCATCGCCACCCTCAACATGATTTTATACCTACTTTAATGAAATAAAATAATTATAAGTACAAAAATTCTTATATTTTCACTTTATATATATATCACAATGCTTAAATAGAAGATGTAATTAAAAGTAAAAAAAGAAAAAAGAAAAAAACTTGTTAATAATAGGTGATGTATACCTCATTCAATTATCAATTAAAATTGAAATAAGATATTTAAAAAATATTATTAATAATAAAAAAATCAATGTGTTCGTAAATAAAATATTCAAGTTAATAAAATTGATTAGTATTTAAAAATATATTCATAACAATTTGTTTTGTTTTGTTTTTTTTAATATAAACAATAACTTTATAAACAACATAATTTTAATATTTATATTAAGTAAATATTTTTATGTCAATTATATATATAGTAATATGTTAAAAAAACCTATGTTATATTATATTATATAGAGATCTCCAATATATATCCATCTTAACTATGGATTTATCAAGCTCCTAGAAAAATAAAATCTCTGAAGTGTAAACCTTTTTTCATATTTTTCACTTTACAAGAGATTACACCTAAATGGATTCAATCTCTCTCTACCTTTGTTAGATCCATGATTAAGATGAATTTATACTAGTATTTAAGATATACATTTTTTTAATATCGTATATCTAGTTCATATTAATTGTAAAAGAAATTACACATCACTTTCATATTAAATAGTAAAACAAACCTTTCAATACAATCATTTAACTATCTTAAGCTCGGTTACTTTATTAAAGACTTCATCCTCCCTACTATAAATACTTGGACCTTTTCCTCTTCTTTAACTTTATTTCAATTTCCTGTCTCTTTAGGCAGAGTTAGGTCTGTCCATTTGGGTTATCTTAGGTGCTTGGAATGAATATTTATTATCTTGCCAACTTGGTTCAAATCCATACTAGTGACATGATAAAACTATAATACCTTAAATAGATATTGTTATAATAACTTTTATACCTACTAATATTGTTATACTGACTTTGAGCCTTGTGAACTCTCATATAAATATATCTATAGACTATCCTAGTACCAATAATCTTACTCTAACACTTAGACAAAAAAAACTAATTTCTTTTCTCTATATAATTGCATCTAGATTATTGAATTATGTTACAGCCATTATGTTACAGCCATTGGTTAAGAAGTTTGGTTTATGATATCCAAATTTATCATCACTTTAATTCTTCACAATGGTCACCATTTATCAAGTTCGTCCATGGTGGATGCAAACGTTTGATTCCTTAGTCGACCTCAACTAAATATTTGAAGTCATACCTGTGGATTCTCATGGTTTCTTTCTTTTCCCACTACCTTAATATTACGATTGAATTTGGCTTTTTACTTTAAATTAGGTTTCAATATTATATGTTACTATATTATTCTAAATTATTTAAACATATAATAAGAAATATATTAGGTTTATAAAATAAATTTTAATTATGTTAGTTAGTGTTTCTTTTTGGTATCTATAGGTATATTTTTTCTTTATTATGGGAAATTTATTAATGTTAGTTTAAATAATTGCACTCATCTATTCACTTATTTATGGGTAACATTGTTAAAATTAATAAGAGAAATGTATTTTTTCTAGAGTATGTTGTTTTCCAATATAAGTTGTAACCATATAGGTGTCATTCACATATAGTTGTAATTAGTTGTTATAGTTATTTGTTGTACCTATTCCATTACTATATATGTGAGATTCTATTGTGTGTTTGGATATGAACCGAATCTAATAAATCATCTTTACGGAAGTTTGGCAATATTGTTTTTTTTTGTTTTTTGCCTTTATTTGGTATAAGAGCCAAGGGAACATTTAATTGAGGTTTAGTGAGATATTATGGTTGTTTGATTAGATCTTTGTTAGAGTTATTAATCAAGATAAGCTAATAACCATTCCATCTAATGGGTCTCCTATTGTAGCTGACAAGGCCATTGTTGTTTGAAGAGGATTCAAATCTAAGGCTTGGTGTTCACTAAGAAGGGTCACAAGATTTTTGTCTGCATTTCAATTTTCATCTTTGTATAGAAGTTGAGTACCTCTAGTGTGAGATATCTACATCGAAAGATCTATATCTTGTGGAAGATCTAGAGAATTCAAAATGATCTAACATTATCTATTATATCTAGAAAGAATTGTGATAGATCCGTGTTGCTAAAAGGAACAACAAGAAACCCCAGTTAGTAGGAGGCTCATCCAAAATTATCACTAAAAGCTTGGGCCTTGCAACTAATCATATAAATCAAAACCTCTATAAAACCAACTTGGCCAAGTCCATGGTACATCTCAGTGTTGTGGGGTCTTCATTATGGATCATTGTGACCTCATTATAGGAATTAACCAAGAAATTCTTGAGGCCCTCAACGTCCATTTTCTTGCATAAAGATTTCAGTTGAGGGCATGAATTCACATCCTCTTTTAAGGCCGATGATTTGATATTAGGGATTTTAATGCTTTTTTTCCTACAAGAATTTTCTCTGAGGTCTTATTAGGGTTTCCAATGCTCTTTTCTATGAAATTCTTTCTCCAGGGTATTATTAGGATTTCTAGCGCTCCTTTCTATATTTCATTCTTTCTCCAAGGTCTTATTACAATTTCCAGTAATCTTTTTTGTGGTAGATTTATCCTTTTCATTTTCCTTCTCTTTTTCGTTGAGTTCTTTGAAGCACTTTTCCAGGTTATTGAAATGGAATTTGAGCTCCTTCCACTGGATAGTGAAGTTTACCAAGGATGAAGAAAGAGATTGTAGCTTCAGGTATGCCTTGTGGAGCCACTCCTTGGATGACGCCATGTCCATGGGTGCCAAGATCAAACTTGCTACCAACATGTATAATGAATCAAAATTGTTGTAGAATCTCATTGTAGTGAGGTTGTAATGTACGCATATGCTTTGGCTCTGGCTGCTCATGAATCTGTAACCAAGGAAGGAGGCCCAAAATATCCAATATCACCTGGACATAGAGACAAATATTGTCTTCTAAAATCCATCTCATTATCTTCAAAAACAAGCTTGAAAAATCCCAAATGGCCATTAATTTCTAATAGAATTTGGTTACAACAATGTGATATTTTATAGCTAAGAGGCATTTGAAGGCAGGTATACCTATTTTTGCCCAGTGGGTTTGTGTAGACAGGGAAAGAATTAGTAACTCTCAACTATACAAAATAAGAATCACATCCAACAATGAGATTTTGGTTTAGCAACAATTGAGAAAAGCAAGTCTCGTGAGGTCAGTCGTAAAAGGATTGAGATTTAAGGAGCTTCTAGGGTTAGGATTGTTTCTACAAATAACACTAGGGAAGATATGGTCATCAATTATACCAAGAAAAGCTATGATTAGATCTATGAGAAAATTGATTTCAACACCATAAGGGATTTGACCAAGTCTCATGTGGTGGTCAAAGAGGAAGCCACACCATAAGGGAGTTAACCAAGTCTCGTGTGGTGGTCAAAGAGGAAGCCAATGCTTTAGACATAGTTTTGTTTCACCCTCATCACAAATCTTAAGAAGTTAGTTGTAGCCATACATAGAAAGTGAGAAATTGAAACCAGGGATTGATTTAAGAAGTCCATCAATTCAAAGGAAAGATAAATATTTCAACCATTGAGAATGTGAGGAACCTCGATGTTCATAAAGATACTTCAAAGAAGAAACGATGTGGATGGTTTTAGTTAGTCCACCAATTGGAAGTCAATGTTGGAAGGTAAGATCACTCTATAGGATCCCAATACCCTATTCGTTGTTTTCATTCTTAACTATATCCTGTTCATTGTTTTCATTCTTAACTAGTGAGCATTCCTTTAAAATGGGTTAAAGAGGAAAAATACTAATCATGGAATTTCATTGTTGCAACAAAATCTTGATGAGGCTTTGTAGTAAATAGATAGGTTACAACAACGGAATGATTTCATAATGACGCTGAGATCACAAGATAATAGAATATATCATGAATATGTTGATCTCACTACACATCACTTCAACACATTGGAGAAAACGTTGGCATTGCTAGATCAATGGGCAGGTGTTTTTTTCAAAATTTAAGATCAAAAGGATAAATTGATTGATCATTGCAATATGAGTTATTGGAAAAGGAAAATGTCTTATTGGCACTCGAAAATGATGTAAAATAGTTAAAACAAGAGGAAGTGATGAAATTTATGAAACAAGTGATTGGATTAAGAAGATCGCCAGTTCTTATGATACTTATCATTTGATTGATGATAATAATGTTGATGTGTCTCTCACATGTTATCAGGTATCAAAATGATGATCTTGTGATATTTGTAATGATGATTTTTTCAATCAAGATGATTTGCTAGGTTGTTTTGATAAACATGAAAAATGAATTGGTTCTAAACTTTTGAATAAAATGGGTTTTTATGGGAAACATTAAGGAAAAAATGGTCAAGGTATCTAGAATCTCATATACATATGTGTAAGGGAAAGAAATGAAGAACTGATTATCAAGGCCAAAGAGCCAATGTAGCTATCAAGTTTATGAAAGCAAGAACATTGAAAACATGCGAGTCATCCACAGGTAGTAGTGCAACAACTCAAGTGCGGTAGTGGGAAAAATATTGCAATCATGGTAGTAGTAAAGGGCATGTACAAGTTAAGTGTTGGAACATAGACATATCAAAGCCTCACATATAGGTACATTGTAGTTTGATAGAAGTGCATGAATGGAAGAAATTTACTTTTATGTTGAAAGGATTATACAAGGTCAAGTATTCCAATGTCAAATAATATCACCCATGCAAAGTTCGTGAGTTTGTTGGTCGTCCGAAAATTAATTGTCATGAAAGAGAAGTTAAACATGTTTAGGAAATAATTGGTTGTCTATTGAATATTTTCTTTGATTCATGGGTATTTTTATTATAGAGGTTTGTGGTAAACCATAAAAACACTTTGTAAAGGGAAAGGCAAGTGAGTTGAGTCTAGGTAAAGAGGTAAAGCATAAGTGAGAGGTAATGTGTGAAGATGAGATGAGCTTATATGTTTGGGCATATGGATTGGTACAAAGAAGTTATGGTAACTTCTTGTACCTAAGATGGTATGATGTAATTGTGGAAGGAGTGCATGATTTATTGTACCCAACATCCAAAAAAAATTTGGTCTAAGTCGTAAAAGTCTAGCGATAAGCGAGTTGATTTCCCTAAGTGTTTTTTAAGCCCTACTGAGTTAGGCCTACATGCATTAGTGTGGCATCACATGTAATCATGTAGCATGCATTGTATTATGTATAGAGATGATGATACATCAAGTTGTGGAATAGATCACTTGAATAGGTACGAGGGTGGCAAGTGCACTAGTATGCTAAATTGATGTCGAATTGGAGAAGTTGTGTCTTCAACCAAGGGAGGAAGTGAGACAGATTAATTTTTATATGTATATCAATAATTAGTTTTATGTCAGTACAAAAAGGAAACAAAATAAAGTTCAAGGATGCAACTCAAGTGAAAAAAATGAAAAGTTGGTGACAATGCACATGGAAGTCTTTCATTAACAATGAATATGGCAGTGAAGGAGAGAAAATGATGATGGATAATATGGGAGAAAGAATTGTAAATTTTGTGAATGAGTCATATATTATGTTTGGTATCATGTTCGACTTGATGTATTAGCGCTAAGAAAATATATTGTTAGATATGTAGATCTCCATCGATGGAGTATTAGAATTGTATGTGTCCCAGTCAAATGATGGTGTAAGCCCGATGAGGTAAAGTTTACTCCCATAAAGTTCACGGTAATCTAAAAACAATTACTGTGCAAGGTTTATGGTCAACCAAAAATCACGTAACCGAGGAAGGCTCGTGGTTAGCAAAAAACCACTTGTGGTAAAATGAAACCATTTGATGCAATGTTTGTGATAAGCAATAAAATGCTTTAGATATGATGGTTGAGGGTCATCCATAAAAACCCATAGTTGTAATACCAATTTTTGGTTATGGGTAAGGCAAGGAAAACCCATAATAATGATGATGAGGGGATTTAAAGGGATGGGTATAAAAACATGTCATGGAAGAATGGTTGAATGAACCATCTACATGAAGGACATCCTACTAGATTAGCAGTGGTATGTTGAGATTGATAGCTTGGGAGGTAATTTGATCTGTAAATTGCTGTGGATATTCCATTGGATAATTCGTTACAACATATCTAATAATATTATATTAAAAATTTGAGAATCTACACTATTACAGTTTTATTTAATTTCTAGATCTGTAAAGTTAACTGCAATTAGTGCATGCATATAAAATTAAATCAAGAAGAAAAGTAGAGAACAAAAAAATAAGCTCACACACACATAATACACAAGATATGCTCTCTGGGAAACCCTTTCGGGAGAAAACCCAGCTGGAAGGTGAGGCCGCTTCGCTCTCTCTCTCTGTCTGGAAATATGGCTACATATACAAAGAAGTAATGTCTATGGCCCGTGGGCTGCTACAGTGTACATATCCTCTCTATGTGCTCTACCTCCTATCTCACCTCGCTATATTTTCTCAACTATGGAACAAAATTTACTCGAAAGAATGGAATGCCTCTACCTCCTAGTGGCCCGATTATAACACAACCTGATAACCTACTAGTGGTTAATTTTGACTACATCAACTCTTAAATAGACTTACAAAATAGACTCTTCTAGAGTATTTTACATTACAAACATGTGTCTAGCCCCTTTTCCCTGAATAATGGGGTTGATGCGGCATCCTCTCGAACTATAAGTGTGAAAACAGGAAGGTCAACTTCTGAGTGGCATAACTTTTTCATACAGACTCTGATTGACGTGATTCTTGTGTTGTTGGAAATCTATGTGTGTGAAGAATAGCATGAGAAGGTACTATGCACATTCGGCAAAGTTTTACCCCCAAAAAACGTCATTTGATGCCTCACAACGCTCCTAGAAGGTTTCAGACCCCATTTTGCCAAACTAGGTCCCACTAGTAGAAATGGTCCCATGAGATAATTCCTCCACTTTTTCCACTCCAAATGCATCGAGATGGATGAAAAACAATATAATGATGCAATTTAGATCATACTCCAAGCCCTAGGTGATTTGAATTGGATCCTTGAAAATTATCAAAGTTCTATGACTGTTTCAAATTATGTCAGACTCCAAAATCTTGTGAACAATGAGCTATCAGGAAGGACCTTTGGACAGTGGCAGTTGTAACTAGCACGGAACAACGAGGACCATCGGTCAAATCACGCTGACTGTTGGCCCATGGAGACTGTGTAGTGGCACAAACTAGCAAATAAGGAGTCTAGATCAGAAAACAAAGGCTTTTTGCACTAATTGCGCATCGCAGGATAAAAACATCAGAGAAGGAAAAGCCCCAGCACCCAGTCATGTGAAAAATAGGTAAAACCATGGGAAAAGAACTAAAACTGATAGGCGGGTCTCGCGCTCCAAAACCAACGGAATATCAGAGGCATTTCAGGGGGTAAGCCGGTTTGGCAGAGGACCAAGCGATGCCATACATTGAATGACGCGTGTCCGGTGGATGAGAGAGAAAACCACTCTCATCGCAGGGTGACGTTTGAGCAAGTCACCCATGCGATAAAAGCGTTGACTGTAGGATCTGGAGGCCCCAGATCTAACGGTAGAGATTGCACCCGATGGGAAACCAGATTTGACGGAAGAATAGGCTGAGGAATATGACATTTGGAGTCCAATTTGATCGTTGAGCTGGTAGATGAATCATTTCGTAGAATAACCGAAATAATGACCGTTCGAGGAAGAGTTGGCGATCAGTTAGTAAGGAGACAAGTGGTCACCCCTCTGTGAAACGTTACATAGTGGTGATGACGCAGAAGCAGGGAATTCTAGCGGACAAAGGCAGGCGATCTGAAGAGTCGGAAGAGGAAGCGAATAGTCAAGGGACAGATTGGCTTTAAGCCACGAACAGACAAAGAACAGGGGCAAGGAGACAGAATAAAGAGTAAAGTAAGAAGCAGAGAATAGAGAAGTTGAGCTGACCTGCAGAGCTAAGGCAACATTGAGCAGATAGAACCGAGAAGGCTTGAGAGGTTCAAACAATCCCTGTGAGGATATCTGTCGGTAACTGAGTACCAAATTGGAATCATCACATTAAGACCAGTTGAGGTCGAGACTTGGTAAGGGGGATTCTGTGTACTCTAGTGGCTTGGGGAATCCAAATAGCACCCTACTAAGCATCATCTGTTACAGGAGACTCAAATTGAGCTCCTCATTGTAAAAATTCTGCTTAAAGACACAATAAAAAGGCCACCACTGAAAGCTGGACCAAGAGACATATCCCAGGAGGATTGGGTGAACTCCTTATTAAATTGTTGTGTTTTGCATTTTCTTGCTGTGTTTCTCTTACTGTTTTCAAATTTCCCGTGTATTTCGCAAGCTTATCGATCTGTTGCTTAAAATAACATAGGCATATCCCAGCGCATGAGTCTGTAATACCTTCATTAATTTTCTTGAGGTCACCTAGGGGTGATTTTAGATCAAGTGGTATCAGAGCTATAGGTTGTTAAGGTTAGACAAGCTTGTGCTAGATTTAGTTGTTGAATGCTAACTAGATCAAAGATCAAATTAGGAGAAGGAGAGTTGGTTGAAACTAATCCTACAATTGGAAGAGTCTATCTTCAGAAGACAATGTCGGGGGAAGGTTCTGTGGGGCTAGACTCTCAATTTATAGATAGTTTCCTGGCCATAAGGTCCATGGTAGAGGAAATGTATAAGGAATTTAGAAAACATAAAGATGAAGATGCATCAGGCTCCAAACAAGATAAAGGAGGAGAAGAGTCTCTCCTCCATGACCACTCAAAAGGCAAGGGGAAAGAAGAAAGCTTTCTCACACCTCCTAATAGCCCTGAACATAAAAAGAAGACATCTCTGATTAAAATAGATGTTAAATTTGATTTACTAATATATGATGGAGAGTTGAATGCAGAAAAGATGGACAATTGGATCAGAAAAATTGATGTTTATTGCAAAGTGCAGAGTATTGATTCAGACAAGAGCAATATTCAGCTGGCCAGCCTATGCCTTGGAGGCACTGCCTTGGTTTGGTGGGAAGGCACGACCCAAGCTGACATGAAGAGACATGGTAAGACTCTTTCTCTCTAGTGTGAATTTGTTTGTACAATCAAAAAGCAGTTCTATCCACTGTGCTACATGCAGCAAGCCATGATGAGCTGGCAAACTCTTTGACAATTGAAAGGGCAAAGTGTACAAGGTTACACCCAAGAATTTAGGAAGAGAGAATTGATTTTAGGAATCTCATTAGACTCACCTGAGACTTTGTTGAAGTACATTAGTGGTCTACATAGCTACATTAGGAACACTATCCTCATGTTTAATCCCACTAGTATAGATGAGGTATTTGTTCAAGCTACACATCTAGAAGCTAGAGGAAAGAATGGAAACCCAGAAGTTGGGGGATCATCCCAACCCATTGCAAACAAGAATAAGGAGAAAAGAAAACAGAAATGGAAAGCAAGGAAGGCTAACATTGCATAGAAAAGCAAGTCTTCATGCATTCACTGTAAGAAGGATGGGCATGATGATGAGCACTGTTGGATTCTGCATCTGGAGCTGAGATCTAAGAAGTTCGAGGGAAAGAAAAAGAAGACTGATGCAGCTATTCAGAAAGATTTGGGGTCGGACTCAAGAGATGAAACAACCATTACAACCACAGGTTTAAAAGGTAAGAATTCTGAAGCATCTACTAGTAATTGTGCACAATCTACTATTGATGAAGAAAATGAGAGGAAGAGACATGAGCTTTTCCATATTCGAGTTATTTCCAAACATCAAAAGATTGATACTTTGTTTGATAGTGGCTCACAAGTAAATTTAATTTTTGAAGCAATTGTAAAGAAGTTGAGATTACTGACTACACCTCACAAGAAACCATACCCATTAGGATGGTTAAGTGATAAAGCACAACTACAAGTGACTAGACAATGCAATCTCAAGTTTTCTTTTGGGTCAACATTTGTAGATGAGGTTGAGTTAGACATAATTCCTTTGGATATATGTGGAATTGTTTTAGGAAGTCCTTAATTG
The DNA here is from genome assembly GCA_000404065.3 of Pinus taeda. Lineage (NCBI taxonomy): Eukaryota > Viridiplantae > Streptophyta > Pinopsida > Pinales > Pinaceae > Pinus > Pinus taeda. The sequence continues at coordinate 61,327 of APFE030117281.1, forward strand.
TATGATGGAAAATATATTTTCTATAGAGCTGAGAACAAGTATCTACTTGTTAAATATGGAATCGAATACTTTGTAAGAGCTCATAAGCTCAAGAATAATTACACTCTCATAAACTCAGGGCAGATGAAACGAATGATAAATTCATGCAAACAATTTTTATTGATGGTTGTAAAGGAAAAGAAACCTGATAAAACCAATGTATTTGAGGGCTGTGATGCTAAATAACAAGCTGATTTAGAAAAAGTTGTTTCAGAGTATGATATCTTGTTTCAAAAACCTAAAGGTCTGCCACCCAAAAAGGAAATAGTGCATGATATTAATTTGCATCAATATGATCCATTGCCTAACATTGGAATGTACAGGTTGTCTGCTTTGGAGAATGCAAAAATCAAGAAGCAGGTGCAGGAGTTGCTCAAGAAGGGGTTCATTAGACCTAGCACATCACCATGTGGATCTCCAACCGTTTTGGTGAGAAAGAAAGATGGCTCGTGGAGAATGTGCATTGATTACCGAGCACTGAATAAGATAACATTCAAAAATTGTTATCCCCTTCCTCACATAGATGATCTA
>APFE030117281.1:62351-99242 GCA_000404065.3 Pinus taeda
CAAAGATTTTGTTATTGGCCAAAAATGAATGAGACAGTTTCTAGATATGTAAGAGGGTGTACTATGTGTGCTAAAAGTAAGCCCAACAATAGAAAACTAGGCTTGTACACTCCATTACCGGTTCCTTCTCATCTTTGGGAAAGTGTTTCCATGGGTTTTGTTGAAGGACTGCCTAAATATAGGAAAGGTCATGATTATCTGTATGTTGTTGTGGATAGGTTTAGCAAAATGTGTATTTTGATACCTTGTAATAAAAATATTACAACTGAACAAACTGCAAAACTGTTCTTTCAACATGTATGGGTTCATTTTGGATTACCCACTTCCATTATATCTGATCGAGACACCCGATTTGTGGGAAAGTTTTGGTCAAGTCTGTGGGAACTGATGGACACCAAACTAAAGAAAATCACAACTTTCCATCCACAAACCGATGGCCAGACAGAAGTAGTCAACAGGATAGTGATCCAGTTGCTCAGGGGATATTGCAACAAGCATCCTAAGCTTTGTAATGAACATTTGTGTTATGTGCAGCATGCTTACAACTGAGTCAAACATTCTTCCACACAGAGATCTCCTTTTGAGACCTGTTTTGGTTTCACCCCAATGTCTCCCTTGGATTTTGTCTTTGGTAAGGACACAACAATTGAGGGACATAGCGATGTGGACAAGCCAACTAGGTTCATTGAACAAATCCAAGAGATCCACCAGGCAGTACAGGAATAGCTGGAAAAGAGCCAGGTCAAATACAAGGCAAGGCATGACAAGCATCAGATGGAGCATAGTTTCCAAGTTGGTGATCAAGTCTGGTTGTATATTAGCAAGGACAAGATGCAAGGTGAAGGTAAAAATCTAAAGCCTATTAGGTATGGACCTTTCAAGATACTTGAGAAAATTGGTGAGAATGCTTTTTGCCTTGATCTACCAGCTTACATGCACATCTACTCAGTCGTAAATGTAGATAGCTTGAGACTATTTGAACCTTTGTTAATTGAAGATCCTGAAGAAGAGAGTCAATTGCCTTCTATTGATGACCTGCTACCTGAATATCTTAATGAATTGTAGGAAGACACAGTTCTGGATAGGAAGGTGAGAACGATGCACAGGGGAGATGTTGAGTACCTCAGAATTGGGCTCAGAGGTTCAAAGTCGAGCAGTGAAAAATGGATAGAGATTGGACATGTGAGAAATTTGTATCCTCACTTAGTCAATGCTTGAAAACCAACTTTTGGTGGTCCAAAAGCTTTTTCAGTGGGAAGGCCATGATCTGAATTGAATCCTTGAAAATTATTAGAGTTCTATGACTATTTCAAATTATGTTAGACTCCAAATTCTTGTGAATAATGAGCTATCAGGAAGGACTTCTAGACAGTGGCAGTTGTAACCAGCACGGAACAACGAGGACCCTCAGTCAAAGCGCGCTGACCATTAGCCCATGGGGACCGCGCAATGGCACAAAATAGCAAATAGGGAGTCCAGACCAGAAAACAGAGGCCTTTTGCGCTAATCACGCATCGCAAGATAAAAACCTCAGAGAAGGAAAAGCCTTGGCACCCGGTCATGTGAAAAACAGGTAAAACCGTGGGAAAAGTGCTAAAACCGACAAGCGGGTCCCACGCTCCAAAAATAGTGGAATATCGAAGGCATTTCGGGCGGTAAGCGGGTTTGGTAGAGGACCAAGCGATGCCATACATTGAACGACGCGTTTCTGGCAGACGAGAGAGAAAACTACTCTCATCGCAGGGTAATGGTCGAGCATGTCACTCGTGCGATAAAAGCGATGACCGTATGATCTGGAGGCCGCAGATCTAACAACGGAGATTGTACTCGATGGGAAACCAGATTTGACGGAAGAATAGGCTGAGGAATATGACATTTGGAGTCCGATTTGACTGTTGAGCTGGTGGATGAATCATTTCATAGAATAACCGAAATAACGACCGTTCGAGGAAGAGCTAGCGATCAGTTCGTAAGGAGACAAGTGGCCACCCCTCTATGAACTTTACACAGTGGTGATGATGCAGAAGCAGGGAATTCCAGCGGACAGAGGCAGGCGATCCGAAGAGCCGGAAGAGGAAGCGAATAGTCAAGGGATGGATTGGCTTTAAGCCATGAACAAACAAAGAACAGGGACAAGGAGACAGAATAGAGAGTAAAGCAAGAAGCAGAGAACAAATAAGTTAAGCTGACCTACAGAGCTAAGGTAGCATCGAGCAGACAGAACCGAGAAGGCTTGAGAGGTTCAAGCAATCCCTGTGAGGATATCTGTCAGGAACTGAGTACCAAATTGGACTCATCCCATTACGACTAGTTGAGGTCGAGACTTGGTAAGGGGGAGTCTGTGTACTCTAGTAGCTTGGGTAATCAAAGTACCACCCTACTGAGCATCATCTATTACAAGAGACTCAAATTGAGCTCCTCATTGTAAAAACTCTGCTTAAAGACACAATAAAAAGGCCACCACTGAAAGCTGGACCAGGACACGTAGCCTAGCAGGATTGGGTGAACTCCTTATTAAATTGTTGTGTTTAACATTTGCTTGCTGTGTTTCTCTTACTGTTTTCCAATTGCCTGTGTATTTCGCAATCTTATCGATCCGTTGCTTAAAATAACATAAGCATATCCCAGCGCATGAGTTTGTAATACCTTCATTAATTTTCCTGAGGTCACCTAGGGGTGATCTCAGATCACTAGGGTTTAGGGTTTGGAGGAATGAGCACCACAAAATTTCTTTGTGGGCTTAGAACCCAAGGTGTGGGCTTTATGACCAAGCTTGTGGGTGTGAAACCACGAGGGTATTTTGACACTTGTCACTTGGAGGATGTAGGGAACCCTTAGAGGAGAAACAGGCCAATTAAAACACCAAGAGATGCCTAAGCTAGGCTGAAGGCACTGGAAGAAGCAGTGATCTTGGAGGACCTGTTTTGGTGGGAAAAATGTAGAGTTTGAAGCAATGGTTTAGGGATGACGTGTGCCCTAACTAGGTCTGTCAGTTCTCTGTGAAAGTGCACAGGTTCCAAGGATAAGTAAAGCATAAAATCATGTATGGTTGTATTTGTTTGTTGATGTATTGATAGAGGATAAAGGGTCCATATTTGATAGATTGGTATTGGGTATCTGAAGGTTGTTGGAGGGAAACAAGTAGGTGATCAAAGTAGCCTTAGATCATTTTCCAATAAGGACATTGACAACTCTAAGGAGGGTGAAGGTTGGACGCTTTAGTGTTGACACCTTGAAGGAAAAGGGACAACTAAATGAGTTAGCCCAAGTTCATTGTTGGAGAATGACTTCTTGCAATGATAGCTGGTAGCCCTCCAACCTGAAGTTTGTCTTCATTGGAGCAACACAGGAAGGCATTAGAGGGAAGAAGTCCCAAAGGAGCTAAGGAGAAGCAATAGGCAATCAAGAGTTATTCATAAATGGAGTTGTGAACAACACAACATGATTCTCCATGTGTTGATGCGTTGAAGGACTAATGATAAACTAGAGAGTAGTTGAGAAGTTGTGTTCAGTGACCTAAAGGAGCATGACCATTAATAGAGGTAGGAGTTGCAGATTGGAAGAAAAATGACAAATAGTTATGTTTAGGGCACAACAAGAGGAGCTTTGGTTATGCACTACATTAACTAGATCGTCAAAGTATCTTGTTCTTGTATTCTTGTATCAGTGGATGTATGAGGTCCATTATCCATGGTACGAGATCCCTAGACTATTGTATTAAAATTGTTAATATAACAAAGTTGGGTTATTGGAAATTGTAAACAATTTTCTATGTTTATGCACATGTTGATTTATTGTTGTGTTTATTTCTTTGTGAAAAATAGTTTGTTGTGGTATTTGGATTGGTAGTGTCAGTGATTCTAAGACCCTAACATAGATTCCGGTGTCATGGGAAAAAAACATTGCATAGATGAAGGACATTGGATAGTTGTTCCTTACATTAACATCGACCATAGAAGTGTTGGGTAATTTAATTGTTGGTTAAATTACTTCATTAAATTGTCAAACCCGAGGTTCATATCTTTGCGAAGTGTATGTGCACTATATACACTAGGAGGTTTACTTTTGATTATGGTTTTAAATCTGAGAGAAAAATGCAAAGTTCAATTATTCAAGACTAGCTCTTATCAAGGTACACACATGTTCTTTTTGTAAGATCAATTTCAAAATTGACTAAACTAGAATGTAGGAAATCAAAGCATACTAATCTAAGAAATGAAAATTCTATTCTATCAAATTGAAATTAAAAGTTCGTTCTAATTGAGAATAATTGAAAAGGCTATACTAAAAAGAAAAATTGAAAGTCTATGCTATTTTTGCAGAATTGAAAGTCTATATTAGCAAACAAGTAAAGGAACTTTATTCTAATGATCTTGAAAGGAAACTAATCAGTTCTACCTCTGTTATAATCAAATTGAAATAACCACTATTCTACGAGCGCTTAAGAAATTAAAGTAAAAATGAAATTGACTTGGAAAGAAGTAACATAAAATCTTGACAAATTACTCATGCACGCGGTCTTAATGAGAGTCAATCCAGACATGAACCATAAATTTGAGACTAAGCAAGAATTGCAAGTATGTAAACTAATAAAAGAAAATGTTTTTGGTCTTTTCTTAATGTTGAGTGCTCAAATTGTTGCAACCAAAGATTAACAAATGTAAACAAAAGAGAGGATCAATCTCAAATGTAAAGTCTTCCACATCTAATTAATAACGATAAAATTGAAAAAACTGTCGAGAAACAAAATCAAACAACACTATACTATCTTACTTCTCGTCAAGGGGACCTCCTGTGAGAGCGAGGCGTGGAAATTCAAATCAACAAGTTAAATCATCAACACATATGTGTAGGAGCATAGTATGGCATTCACTAGAAATTAAGTCTCAAAGAGTCGCAATAATTACAAAGTTAAAAAATTTGTTGTTTTTGCTTTAGATCGAAGAATTTTTATATTTTATTTAACCAAAAACTTCATAAGAAAATAATGTCGAGAGAAAGTTCCTTAATAGACACTTAGGTTTCCTAATTAAACCAAAAATCTATCTTTCATGATTTGAAGATTCTATTCATCATGATTTGCTACGAGAAGATAAAATCATGATGGTTCTCGATCTACACACCATTTTCTTTAGGTCTTGAATCTCGCTTATTTGATTCTATGCTTTCTTGGTGATGAAACTACTTTCCTTGTAACCCTGTGTGAGAATAGACCAAAGTTGACTTTCACTTTGACTAGCTAGATTCTCGAGCTCTGTGATCTTCCAGGTAAGCATGATAGGTGGATACCCTTGCTTTTGGCATTTGGAATTTATCGATGTTTTTTGTTCATCTTCAAAGTCTTGAGAACCTACCTAACCATGGACTTAGCTGCATAAATTCAGATCAGTTACAAAAAAAGTACAATTCGGTAGCCATATCAAAATTTTAACCAATTTCACAAAGAAATAACATATTACGAGTTATGAATCAATAATACTTTATTTTTTTCTTGAGTATGACTTGGATGACCTTATGGCTTGTAAATATAAAAAAAAACACATATGGAATAGGTGAAAATAAAAGGAAAAAGGGTGTCAAAATGAGGACAATTGAACGATCCAACATTCCCCCATGCTGAAGATGTTGCATGTCCTCATGCACGAAATTGGAGAGATGCCCTGTTACTAAAATTCCTCTGATACCTGGATCAAAACATCCATGTTTGTAGATTCCCCTTTTCTTTGTACATTTAATGGCCATCAAGGATTTCTCATCAAAAGCTTCCATTGTAATCCTTTATTTTTCTGTCTAAGGCCCCTGCTATTTGGCTTGAGTTTTTGGTTCCTTTTATACCGATGACACATTCTCAACATCATAGTATCATTTTGATCCTTCAAAAATTCATTTTGTGAACGTACTACTTCATTCTCATCTTTGATATGTTTGTTCAATACTTCTAACTCATAAATTTCTTGTTTCAAAGTATTGATAATTTCTTGCTCTATTTGAGTAGTATTAATCTCTAGACTAGTCATAGGAACATCATTATGTAAGGAGTCTTCAAAACATTCAGTTTCTACAAGAGAAATTACCTTTTTCTATATGCCTTTTGTTCTAGAGTTTCCAAGTAATCATATAGACATGTTGTTGAGCAATATCAATCTCATGCTTCTTTCTTGCCGTACTTGGATGAGGTGGAGGTTCTACTATTACTTTAGTCTCAACATTGTCTCCTTCATGAATATCAATTGTCTATGGAGGTCCCTAACTCTTTTTCTCATCTAAACACTTATAAATCCTTCTGCTTCTCCTTAGTTTTTGTTTAGGCTCTGCTGCTTTTTCCACAACTTTTCTTTTATTGCATTGTTTTTGCGCTTTTTCCTTTATCATCTCTAGTTGTTCTGCAACTTCATTGGATTTCTTTCTTCTAACATTTTCCTTTTTGTTTTTCTTCTTAGCTTCATTAAGAAATTGATTGAGGGGAACATCCTCTTTTATCTCATTGTGTTGAGCCTCTGTTTCTACTAGTTCATCCACTGTCAAACCCTCGACTTATTTCTCTATAGACTTAGAGTTAGGGTTCTGGGAAACCCTACATCAACTCTTTTTTGGTTTTTGGTCTCTCCTCTACTTATGAAACTTCTATGAAATGATTCCTTACCAAAAAGTATTTCCAATTATCACCAATAGACTTCAAGTGTGCCTCAACAAGAATTTTTACTAAGCCGTGGTGATACAAAGCCCTATCATTATTTCCAGAATCTCTCTATATATTAAAATCCATCTTCTTTAAGCTCCACATCAAATAATATGGTAGGTTTAATTATTTTCCTTTTACAAAATACATTAATAACCTTGCATGGTAAACGCCTAGGGTTCCAAATCTATCTTCACAAGTGAGAAATTTTTGAAGTACCAACGATAGGCTCCTCCATTTAGGTTTAAGTGTTGTGATTGTAATTACTTTTCTTAAAATCCGAAGTATCCATTCTTGGGTTGTGTAAGAAAGTATTCTAGTGCTCATCCTTAAGTCTTTGATTCTTAAACCAACTTTCGCCATACCTTGGGAGCTTTTTCGCCTTTACTATTAAATATTTTGTGATTTTCAATGTAATATCCCCAATCTTGGCTTCCACTCCATCAAATGCTCTGGAAAATGTTTTGGTGACTTGAGCTTCATAACCATCAAAATTTTCAAAGAATTTAAGCCACCTTACTTTCTGCATCCGATCTCTAACTTACGGGTAAGTGCTGAGGAAATTCGTTCCATTTGGCTCAAATCAAATAATAACACCCATTGTGGAAGAGAAGTCATGTCCCTGAATTGGATCTTTTGATAGGGATGGATGGAGAAATGTGAAAATGGAATTGTTTGATGGTGGCAAGGTTTGGAGTGAAATATATTGTGAAGGCGATGGTATAATCTTAATGAAACTCTTCCTTTAATTATTTCCCCGATTCGATAGATCTGATCTTATAGGACCATTAGAATTTGATATATTTATAATGATTTATATGTGTTGGAAGATATTTTTGACGCGATGGATTAGGATATGAGATTGAGTAAATTTATAAGGTCATAATTTCGGTCATTATTTCAAAATATGTATCATAAACATTTGATAGACTCATAGATATATTTCTTTCTTTAATGAAAATTGACTTAATATCCTATGTGCATACCTTTGATGTACTTACTTTCCTTTCTATCATAGGTTCATGACACCTTGTGAATGCTTGCTGGTTGAAAATTCTTGCAAGTCTACCATTGGCTGCAGAATGTGAAATTGGCTACAGAATGTTGCAGATTCTACACTTTCTTCATTATTTTTTTGAAACTTCTTGTTGTTGTTGAAATTTGATGATCTTTGTTGATGATGTCGATGGATACTTAGATTCTCATTTTATAAGAGAAACAAATTCTTCCAAAGACTTTAATTTTTTTATTTTTTTTATATTGGGATTTTAAAGAATGAAGGGGAACAGAAAAGGGAGAAAGAAAAGAAAATTTGAAAATCCAAGCTGCCAAGGACCCCTTGGTTTTTAGCTAGGATTTTCTACATAGGAATTTCAACAATGTTGGTTTCAGCATATTTCAATATATATTATATATTATATATATATATATATATATATATATATATATATATATATATATATATATATATATATATATATATATATATAATATATATAACAAATTACTTCTTTTGGTGGCAAGGAAGGAGAATCTCCTTTCCTTACCAACTCCAAATCAAAATTATTTTGTAGATGTTTCACAAATTCCTCCCTTGTCATGGGCTTATGATATAATTTTACCCTATGCCCATTGACAAGGAAGGTGATAGTTTCTTTATCAATAGTCTTGATCCTAACTGCTCAATTATAAAAAACAATATCTATTTCATAAGGACCAAACCAACGTGTTTGAAATTTTCCTTGAAAATCCTTAAACTTAGAATAAAAAAGAAGAGTCCAGTCACTTGGCTTGAATTTCTTGACTTTGATGAATTTGTCATGCCACTTGGTTCTTTATATCTAGATTATGTTTTTTCGCTATATGGCATCTTGTCAGACCACATCTAACTCATTCAATTGTGCTAGTCTTTGTTTTTAAGCTTCAGATAGATCAAGACGCAACTTTGTTGTTATTCTAATGGTATCCACTTGGAACTTAATTGGAAGCAAGACTTGCTTCTCATAGACAAGCTCATAGGGAGTATGTCCAATAATGTGGTGTGGTATGCCCAGAATGCCTCTGGAAGCCTTTCTGCCCAATCTTTTCTATGCAAGTGTACATTCTTGGTCAGTATTGCTTTAAGTACCTTGTTGGTAGATTCCACTTTCCCATTGGCTTTTGGATTATATGGAGTAGATTTCCAATGTTTGATCTTGTATTGCCCCATAATTTTCTGCATCAACTTGGATGTGAATTGAGCACCTTGGTCTATCACAATTTGCCTTAGGAAACCAAAATGAGTGAAAATATCCTCAAAAATAAATGTAACGAAAAAAATTTCAGTAGCAAAAGGAAGTGGCTTAGCTTCTACCCATTTTGTAACATAATTTTTACAAACAAGAATATACCTCTTTTGTTTAGATGAAGGGTTGATTGGACCAACAAAATCTAGAGCCCATTTTTCAAAAGACTTTATGAGTACTTAAGGTTGCAGAAGCGTCTCATCTGATTGGATGGGTCTTCCCATTCTTTGGAAGCTATCACATCATTTGACATATTCCATGGCATATCTAAAAATACAAGACCAATAATATCCCAGAAGAAGCACTTTGTATGGAGTTCTCATATTAATGAAGTGTCCTCCACATGGTTCATCATGAAAAGCTTTTAATATCTCTGGTAATTCATCCTCTTGAGCACATCTTCGAATAATCAGATCACATGCAGTTTGGTACAATTCTCCCTCTATCCATGTGTAGGGTGAACTAGCTTTGATGACTTTCTGTCTTTCTTTGGCTGAGAATTACGAAGGAAATTTTCCTATAGCTAAATAGTTAGAAATATCTTAAAACCAAGGATTTTTAGTAGACACTTTAAAAATATATTCGTCATGAAAATTATTCTTTACAGGAGTATCAATATTATCATTCTACATCCTAGAGAGGAAATCAACAACTATGTTTTCATTTTCTGGTCTATCCAGGATGGTAATATTGAATTCCTATAACAATAAAAACCATATAATAATCTTGACATTAGTAATTGGTTTATTCATTAAATATTTGATAGCAGAATGATCTGTATGAATGAAAGTCTCATAACCAGTAATGTAATGTCGAAACTTATTAAATGCATGAACAACAACTAAAAATTCATTTTTTGTAATTGTATAATTTAACTCTGCAAGAGTTAAATTTTTACTCATATTATAAATAACATAAGGAGTCACGTCTTTTTGTCCCAATACAACTCCTAAAGTTGTATCTGAAGCATCAATCGAAAGTTGAAATGGGAGAGACCAATTTGGTCCTCTTAAAATTGGTGTTTCCGTAATTTTCTATTTCAATGATTTAAATGCCTTTTAGCAAGTCATAATTCCAAACAAAATCACAATCTTTTATAAGAAGTTTAAAGAGATGAGAAGCTAATTTTGTGAAGTTTTCTATGAATCTTCTGTAATATTCTTTAAAACCAAGAAAAATTCTAACATCTCTTTGACAAGTTGGTACCAAATTTTTGGAAATGACTTCAACCTTTGTTGTGTCCACTTTGATCCCAACACCTGAAATATGATTTCTCAAATAAAATTCTTCGTTAAATATCATAAATCATTTTTCATGACTTAATGAAAGATTTGTTTCTTTACATCTAATGAGAACTTTTTCTAATTTATCCATAGCTTCTTCAAAAGTGTTTCCATAGAAATTAAAATCATCCATGTAAACTTATACACAATCATGGATTAATTCAAAAAGGATACCTAAAACTACTCTTTGGAATGTAGCAGACACATTACATAAACAAACAGGAAGTATGTTGTAAGGATGTGTACCCCATGGAAATGTAAAAGTTGTTTTGCCTTGATCTTATAGTGCTAGTTGAATATGGTTATATCCACTGAAACCATCAAGAAATGAAAAATATTTCTTCCCTTCTAAAGTATCTAATACTTGATCAATGAAAGGTAGTGGAAAATGATCTTTTAAAGTGGCCTTGTTTAGTTCTTTATAGGCAATGCACACTCTCCACTTTCCATTCTTCTTAGGAACAAACATTAAAGGTGAAACCCATTGGCTATCTGATATTGGGTAAATGAAATTCACATTAAGTAACTTTTGTAATTTATCTAATTTCCTCAGATTGGGATTCATCCTTCTCTAAGGTTGTCTCAATGGTTTGGATTTTTCTTGAATATAAATGTGATGCATACATGTATTAGAGTCAATTTCCTTCATGTTAGTGTATTCCTATGCATATGCAGAAGAACGTTTTTGTAGCATTTTATCGATTGTTTCTTTTGAAATTCTTCCAAGTTATTAGTAATGTTTAGTGTTTTCCTTAGAAAAATTCTACTAAAGAATTGCCAAAATTTTCCATAGAATGTAAAGCTAATTTATATTGTCAAGATGAAAAATATTCAATGTTACATTGCTCTTGAAAACTTTGATCTTGTTCACAATAAGAAGAAGAGTCATTATTATTCATCAAATTTATCAATTGATCTTCCTCATGAATTTGTGAAAGAGTAAATACAGGTTGAGTATCCGCAAAGTCTTCATTATCATCATCATCAATCCAAACTTCACTTTCCATTTCAGTTATTATTTTTGCAGGAGGATATAATGTGAATTTCTTAGTGGAGTTGCGATCAGAAATGTACATATCCCCAGATATACAACTTATGAATGCATGAGAAGTAGCTATCCAAGTTCTACCAAGGATCAATGGATGCCCTCCTAAATTATTTTTAGGAGTCCCATGAATCTAAAGATACTGACACATCTTCTAATGTAGCATCGGGCTTAATAATCAATCTATCTACTAATTGCAATAAAGTTGGGGTATATTGAAGATTAGGGAGCTTCAAATGATCCATAGTATGTTTATTCATGATATTATTAATGGTTGCTCCTAAATCAATCAGAGTATTTGGAATTTCAATACCATTGATGTGAATTTTTACAATAGGGCTACTTGAATCTAAATATTTTTGATCTATTGGTTTCCCCATCATAATATCTGCAATCTTTCCTACTAATTGGATCTTTTTAATGTCTTTCTTTTTCTTCTTGGTTTCTTAATGTACAACTCCTTTATTGTTTTTGAAAATATGGGTATTTCCTTTATAGCTTGAAGTAAAGGAATTTTGATGCAAATGTTTTTCAATTCATATAGCATATCATAGCCAAGTAAAATGATTTGCCTTTTTACTCCCTTATCAATTTGAAGTCTTTAAGGAAAAGGGGGATTTTGTAAGGAAACAAAACGTTGCTCCACTAGAGGAATTGTAGGAGTTGATTTTATTTAGTTGTCACATAATTGTGTAGGAACACCTTATTTTGGAGGGGTCTTTTCTTGATCAAGAGATGCCTCTTTCTGAGGAATTTTATCCTCATATTCTTTGTTGACAACTGGTGGTGACTTCTTTTACAGGACTCGACAAAATCTAAGTTGTACAACATTTAGACTTAGAGGAGCTACCATATAAGCTTGAAAATTTTGACCCTTAACATTATAGATGGGTCATTGAGGAGTTTTATTATTTTGAGTTGGGAGTGGTTGTGCAGGTACTTGATTAGATTTTTTAGGAAATGCAGTGGATGACAAGGGAAGAGGTTGAATTATGGTCAATTTAGGTTGGAATTGTGGTTGAGTGGGTTGTGAAGGTTGAGGAGAGTAATACTGAGGTTGGTACTGAGGGTATGGTTATTGAAATTAAGGATATTGAGGATTCCTACTATAAGATTTTTGCCAACCTTGTGACCAAGATGGGTTTTGGGGTTGAGATGACCTAGTTTTACAAGGCATAGGTGTATTCCAATTACTTTGTGGTTGTGCATATGATTGTTATTGTGCATTGGGCTGTTGTGCCATACCTGTTTATCGAGGCTGCCAAGGTCTCTTGGGGGAAATGTAGCAAAGTGATTCAACTTGACTTGTTCCAACTTCTTCTTGGAAAACAACCTTAAGTCCAGGTATTGAAGGCAACTCCTTTGTGTCATGATTTTATGCACATATAAACTATATTTCAACACTATAAAGAGGAAATTCTTGTAAAGTATGTTTTCTCCTACATCTAAGACAAAAAGTAGACAATGCAACATTCTCAACCTTTTTCTTATTTTGTATGCTTAAAGTATCTAGTTGTTCACTAAGATTTCCAAGGATGCTAGTTTTAAAATTATCAAGCAAGTTTCATAATTATTCTCTGCTTATTGTTCGAGATGAAGGTTTTCTTACTCTTGACATGATTGGATCTCTTGGGTTCTTACCATATTTTTCCTTTCCTCTTGCAATGTGTTTGCATAACTCACAAATTTCTTCAAATGACAACTGAGAGACATCTCCCTTGCCCATTAAATTGACAAGATCAATCCATTCATCCCTTATAGTTTTCAGCAAGAGAGTATTTAATGTGTCTTCATCTAAATTATGCAATTTAACCCTTTTTACATTATAGGCAAATATTTCCACCAAATATTCAAGATTTTCATCCTCTTTTTGAACCATCTTAAATAATCCATCCTTAAGGTCATGGTGTATGCAATAATCTTTATATGTTTCTAGGAATATTCTTTTCATATCATCCATGTTCTAATAGAATGTGTTCCTAGACCCATGAACCATTTAAGAGCTCCATCTTTGAGAGTAGCCCATCTTTGAGAGTAGCCGGAAATACTTTCAATTTTTGAGTATTAAGTAAAATAGTCATATGTTCTACATAATACTTCAAACTCAAAAATAAATGCTTTTGGATCCTCAATGCTTAAGCCATGAAATCTAGGAAGGAAAGATGGTGAGATGTTTTTCATGGAAGAAATGGTATCTGTATCTAAAATAGGGAATCCAAAATGATACTCCTCATGAAAATCTCTATCACCTCCCCTACCACCTCTACCACTTCAACCTCCTCTATTACCTCTTCTACCTCTGCCTCCACCAATCCTTGGTATTTCCTCTTCATTATGTACTTATCCTTCTCCCTCGCCTGCCATTGTAGATTCCTCAGAGCTAATATAAGGTTCAAGGACATGGTTGTCTAGTTCTTCTTCCTTGGGTTCTTCTACCAATGGCATTTCAAAAAAAATTTCCTCTTCTACTTATTCCTTCTCACTAGCTACTTCTAACTCATGTCCTAAGAGTTGTTCACTAGTTGAGGAAAGGAATTTGACTCCTACAGTAGGGGATATAGGTTCTTCAACTACAACTTCTACACATGAAGTTCATGAATCGCTAGGCTGCATTTCAGATCTATGCACTTTAGGGAGTCTATGTCTACCTACTATGGATGGAATGCAAGTGTCAATAGATGGTGTGGCACTATGTGGTCTAGTAGGGATGGTTGGTGATGTTGGTATTGAACTACGTACTCTAACTCTACTTACAAATATACCCCTAGAATCTTGTTCTCTATACATGTATCATAAATGATTTTAATATGATTCTAAATATGCATCTAGATATGCAAGTCAAAACCAAAAATAAAGTCTGATATAAACTTCCCCAGTAACGATGCCAAAAGTATTGGGTAATTTAATTGTTGGATAAATTATGTCATTAAATTGTCAAACCCGAGGTTTGTATCCTTGCAAAGTGTATGTGCACTATAAATGCTAGGAGGTTTACTTTTGATTAAGGTTTTAAATCTAAGAGCAAAGTGCAAAGTTCTACTATTCAAGACTAGCTCTTATCAAGTTAAGCACATGTTCTTTTTGTAAGATCAATTTCAAAATTTACTAAACTAGAATGTAGGAAATCAAAGCATACTAATATAAGAATTGAAAATTCTATTCTATCATAATGAAATTAAATGTTTGTTCTAATTGAGCATAATTGAAAAGGCTATAGTAATAAGAAAAATTGAAAGTCTATGCTATTTTTGCAGAATTGAAAGCCTATATTAGAAAACAATTAAGGGAACTCTATTCTAATGAACTTGAAAGGAAACATAACTATTCTACCTATGTTCTAATCAAATTGAAATAACCACTATTCTACGAACACATAAGAAATTAAAGTAAAACCAAAATTGACTTGGAAAGCAATAATGGAAAATCTTGACAAATTACTCATGTGTGCAGTCTTAATGAGAGTCAATCTAGACATGAACCATAAATATGAGACTAAGCATGAATTTCAAGTTTGTAAACTAATAAAATATTTTTTTTTGGTATTTTCTTCTTAATGCTAAGCGCTCAACTTGTTGCAAGCAAACATTAACAAAAGTAATAGAAACAAAGGATCAATCTCAAACGTAAAGCATTCCACATCTAATTAACATAGATCAAATTGCAATAACTACTGAGAAACAAAATAAAATAATACTATACTATATCACTGCTCATCAGGGGGCCCTCCTATGAGCTCGAGGCATGAAAATTAAAATCATTAAGTTAAATCACCAACGCATATGTGTAGGAACAAAGTATGGAATTCGTTGGAAATTAAGTCTCAAAGGGTCACAATAATTACAAAGTTGAAAACTTCGTTGTTTTTTCGTTGGATTCAAGCATTTTCATATTGTCTTTAACCAACAACATCATAAGAAAACAATGTCGAGAGGAAAAATCCTCAATCGACACTCAAGTTTCCTAATTAAAGCAAAAATTTGTCTTTCATGTTATGAAGATTCTTTTCATCATGATTTTCTACGAGATGATAAAACCATTTTGGTTCTCGATTTACACACCATTTTTGTCAAGTCTCAAATATCACTCACTTGACTCCATGCTCACCTCTATCATCTTCCAGGAAAGCATGATAGGTGGATATCCTTGCTTCTAACATTTGGAAGCTATCCATGTCTTTTGTTCATCTTCAAATTCTTAGGAACTTGCCTAATGATGGAATTAGTTGCAGAAATTCAGACAACTACAAAAAAAAGTACAATTCCGTAGCCATAGCAATATTTTAACCAATTTCACAAAGAAATAACAAATTATGAGTTATGAATAACAATACCCTATTTTATACTTGAGGATGACCTAGATGACCTTATGGCTTGTAAATATAGGAAAAACACATATGGAATAGGTGAAAAGAAAGGGGAAAAGGGTGTCAAAATGACATTGATGAAGGACATTGGATAGTTGTTCCTTACATTGAAGTCAACAAGAGAAGTATGATGAAAATTCTAGGTTGGACCTGACATAAAATTTGTTGATCAAGAGGTTCTTTATATCACATGCTCTAGAGGAGAACATATTGATGAAGATATCAACTAATATATTATTAATACAAGTTAAGTGTTGTAGGAAATTCATTCCTCCATTAAGGGGGAGTGTTAGAGTTAATACAATAAATGTATTGTTCCAGTGCATTATTTTAGAGACTATTATTTTCCATTGTAAGTGTGAGCTGTAACCATGTAGGTGTCATTCACATCTAGTGGTAATTAATTGTTACAGTTATTTGGTGTATGTATCCCATTACTATAAATATGTATTCTATTATGTGTTTGGATATGTATTGGATCTAATAAACATATCTTCAAGGGAGTTTGGCTGTCTTGTTTTATTTTTATTTTTCTAATTAACATTACTTGATCTTATTCATCCATAATTCATTGCCTTCTCTATAGTGGTTTTTAATATTTCCCCATTTGGAATTTCATGTGTTATTAGTGTGTTTGTCACCCTTAGGGTTGGATAAGAATTCACCATTAACTCACACTAGTTGAGGGTTGAGATTCCTCTCCCCCAGGAGGGTATCAATTTATAGGTTTCTCATAGATATGGGAGGATGAACCTAGACACCTAGTGCCAAGGGAGATTAACATAAAGGTCTCAATTATTCGATCTTTGGGACCATTTGTAGTCCAAAAAATATAACTAGTGATTTAAAGTTACTTATTTCTACTCTACTGAGTGTTGCTAGTGATGACTATAGAAAAGTAACTCTATTTGTCAAGAGAAAAGGCAATGAGCATCTCGAGGGCCATGATATGGAAGAGTCATCTTAGCCCTCAACTTATGTGAGTTAGAGGAAACTTCTTGTATAAAATCCTGTATATTCACAAGCTCATGCAATCTACCAAAACAATAGACAAGAATCTACTTCTACTCTTTACAATGGAAGCCCATAAAGATCGAGCAAAACAATAATAGGCAAGAGGAAGAACATCAATGGCACATAACACAATAAATATCAAGGGAAAGCCACAACTCAAAACCCCACTATTTGTATTGCATTAATAAAAAATCCAAGATGATAATACAATGCTTGTTCTCACAAGAACAATCCCAACACTCAGTAAAATCAATCTCCAGCTCACAAGTAAGCTCAAGCCAAATCCATGCCTCTTCTCTGCTCTCCAAGCCTCCTATCTCCTTGTGCCCTTGGTCAAAGAATTTGGATAAATACAATATGCTCTGCTCAACCTTGAGCTTAACCTGGATAAGTATTTCCTATCCTTTGCCTGATGACTTTCTTTTGCCAATACTTAGCCAAATTTCCAAGCCTCCAAGCTTCTAATTCTTTGCAAAATTACTATGGATGATAGCTTGTATTTAAAGGGAAACAAAGCTTCTAAAAAATGTGCAATCCCTTAAGGATAAGTTCTTGAATGCATGCACTATCAGTGCAACTCAGAAAATCTAAAACAAATAGTACACTCTCCCTACACTCTAGTCTCAACTAGGTCTTTCTCAGAATCAGCATGCATGATTTTTTGATGAGGGAATATTCAATTAACTAGAGTAGCACTAGTTGAGTGCACTAATGCACCAACTGACTGTTAACTCATTATTAGTTCCTAAAAAAAATTGGAACTAATTTAACTGGACTTAACTCAATAAACTGAGTTAACTAATTACAACTCATACTTAACTCATCTTGGACCCCTATAATATAGGGAGAACATATACATGACTTCAAAAAGACTTCCAATTCGAAATTCCTAAGTTAATTAAGTTAATTAACTATTTACAAGTTGCTATGAGAAAATAATTACAATTTAATTCAAGGAAAATTAAATTGGAATTTTTGGATTCTATTTTTAACATTTCTTGTTGCTATTTTCAACACTCCCTCTCAACAAGAAAGGAATTCAACTTGATCCTGATCCTGGACCTTTGGAATGTTCTGCATGCAACACTTCTCTCTACTGTTGTTGCTCCATAAACTCTAGAAACAAAAAAATCCAACCTGAATCAGAATGATGCCTTTGTCATCAAAGTCTCTTATTACTATTGCCTCTGTCGACTGAAAACACTATGCTTCTGTTGAATCTACCTTTTTGCACTTGTTTTCAACCCTCTCTATGTTCTTCAATATCTAAATGCTCTAGCCTTTATCACTTTGATCTCTGACTGCATCAATCCCACTAATTCCTCCCACTACTATGTACTTTGGGCTCCCATAGCAAGGTACACTCCATGAGATAAAACCACTCAATGGACCCTGCCTAATTTCAACCCTCTTGGGACTATCACTTCAAATCGCCCCACCTCACACCTGGAGGTATGGCTACATGTGATCCCTTTGCCCACTTGGCTCAAAATTTCTCCCTACTGGAGGGCTCTACATGACTGGATGCCTCCACTCAGTCTCCTCTCGGCTTCTCCAATTGTGGCTGCTCCACAATTGTCTGAGACTGCTTCTTCTCTGCTTGATTGGATCTCTCCACTCGGTCTCCTCTGAGCTTCTCTAGTTGGGCTGCTCCATAACTTCCTCAAGCTGCTTCTGAGGCTTATTCTGGGGCTGCATGTTGAGAGGTAATTTACTCCCCGTCTCGATCATCAAGTCTCTAACATTTTCCTTGCTCCTCAAGGATTTGCATGCATCTTGAACCTAAAGAGCATACAGGTTCTTGACTTGTGCACCATTCTGTTTCACCTGTCTCATGGTGATCTGTCTAAGGAAAAACTTTCCCTTACTAAAAACCACATCATAGCCACGATCTTCCAATACCACGACTGAAATAAGATTTTTCTTTAGTCCTGGAACATACATCACGTTTGTGATCCTGAGAGGGGAGCCAAACTCCCTCTAAAAGGTAACTTTACCGATCCCAGTAGCTCTATACCTCTCGTCATCTCCAAACTCTATGCTCTTCTTGAGGTCTTTCTCCTCAAAATCACTAAAGAGATCTCTATTCCCCATCATATGGAATGAGGCACTGCTGTCAAGATACCACAAGCCTCCCATGGCAGTTCCGACCATGCATGAAGTGAGAGTGAAATAAAGTTTTAATTGTGAAGCTAGAGCTTCACTTGCTGCTGCTATTGTCGGCTCCTTGTTGCTTACTTTCTTTTGTGGGCAGTTCTTGGCATAGTGCCTGTGCTCGTGATAGTGAAAACACTTGACTTTCATCATGTCTATATTATTTCCGACCTCCTTGCCTTAGGGCTTCTTTCCCTTCTCCCACTTTGCCTTACTCGCTAAGGCACAATCCTCTTCCACTTCCTTGGAAGAGGTCCCATCTCTGGTGTCCCTCCTGATCTCCTCCTGCATCAAATCTGACCATAGTCATTCCCAATATGGTAGCTTCTCCGAACCATTGACAAAGTCTTGATAACTCTGCCAACTCTTTGGGGGTCCAAGAAGAGAAAGGCTCACCATATCTTCCTTTGTCCCACCATCATGGAATTTTCTAAAAAAAAGTTGATTTTAAATCAACGATATCTCCCTCATCCGAACTCCGATTCGGCCGATTTTGTTTTTTGAATTTGGATATTTTTTGCAAGAAATCCATATTTCCTATTTGTTTTTGAAAAATTTGCACAAAATTTTTTAGATCTTCTTTGCAAACTCTCAGCCCAAAAAACAATCTTTCGCCGATACCATGTAGAAATTTTCTACAAATCTAGTTTTGATACCATATAGAAAATCTTGTAGATTCACAAGATCATGAAATCTACTAAATCAAGAGACAAGAATCTACTTCTACTCTTTATAGCGGAATCTCATAAATATCGAGCAAAACAATAATCAACAATAGGAAGAACATAAATGGCACATAACACAATAAATATCCGGGGAAAGACACACCTCAAAACCCCACTATCTCCATTGCATTAATCAGAAATCCAAGATGATAATACAATCCTTGTTCTCACAAGAAAAATCCCAACACTTAGTAAAATCAATCTCCAACTCACAAGGAAGCTCAAGTGAAATCCAAGCCTCTTCTCTGCTCTCCAAGCCTCCTATTTCCTTGCGCCCTTGGCCAAAGAATTTGGATAAATACAATATGATTTGCTCAACCTTGAGCTTACCCTGCAAATGTATTTCTTATCCTCCTCTTGATGACTTTCTTTGGCCAATACTTAGCCAAATTTCCAAGCCTCCAAGCTTCTAACTCTTTGCACAATTCCTATGGAGGATAACTTGTATTTAAAGGGAAATAAAGCCTCTAAAAAATGTGCAATCCCTTAAGGATCATTCCCTGAATGCATGCACTATTAGTGCAACTCAGAAAAATCTAAAACAAATAGTGCACTTTCCTTTCACTCTAGTCTCAACCGGGTCTCTCAGAATCGACATGCATGAGTTTTTGATGAGGGAATATTCAGTTAACTGGAGTAGCACTAGTTTAGTGCACTAATGCATCAACTGACTATGAACTCACTATTAGTTCCTCAAACAGTTTGGAACTAATTTAACTGGACTTAACTCAATAAACTGAGTTAATTAATTACAACTCATACTTAACTCATCCTGGACCTCTATAATATAGGGAGAACATATACATGATTTCAGAAAGACTTCCAACTCGAAATTCCTAAGTTAATTAAACTTAATTAACTATTTACAAGTTGGTATGAGAAAAGAATTACAATTTAATTCAAGGACATTAAATTGGAATTTTTGGATTCTATTTTTAACATTTCTTGTTGCTATTTTCAACAGTTCTTATTCAACACTAACAATGAAAAATAAGTTGATAACATCATGGATGTGAAATATGAAGATGGGGAATTAGTTTTCTCAAATAAGATGCTACAAGGATTATCAATTAGCCACATTCTTGGTGGCCAAGACATGTCTTCTATGGCCTTATTGTGGTTATTTTGGCTCATTGTTCACTCAAAAGAGGAGTAATTCATCACAAACTAGCCTCTTGTGAACCATCATGAAGTGAAACATATGGTTTGTAGAGGATTTGCAAACTCAAAATGGTGTGAGATGTGCCAAACATTACTTCATTCCCTTATTTGACATGGGCATAATTTCTCCATCTTTGAACTCCATAAATTTTAACAAAGCCTATCCCATTGTTATAGGAATTGTTTAATTATATTCCATAGTAAAACTCCCTTAATCGGGGTATTGAAAACAAAACCATTGGATAGGGGGGGGGCATGGAAGCCCTCAAAACCACCACCTCTTCTTGCATTAAAGAGGGGGGGATGTGTGGCCATCACACCCCATGCATTCACACATGCAAATATAATTAACATTCCATCACATTAAGATGGCATCCTCCGCTTCCAGTGGGCGATCTTGTCTTCCCTATCATTGCTCTATGTTCTTCTATTTCATATGAGGTGACTCCCAACCATAGGTGGGATATTTACACCATGACATTGGATTTTCTAGCTCACTAGTTTATGGAGGCCTAGCCCCCCCTGGCTTGGAACCTCACCACACCCATATTTTGATAGAGTTTTGAGTCTAAAGTAGGGGAGAGGTCATAGGGATTGTTAGTCTAGGAATTTTCAATGCCTAGAGGAGTGGGGCGTCGACAATAGAACTTTAGAGCCTGGTACGTCATCAAAACATGGGTAGCTCATCCTTTGTCTAGTCTTTGCAAGTGTTCCAGATTTATTTTCTCTGCATGGTGGAATTTTGTTTCTGGTTTTCAAGGTGTCTTGGTGGCATTGCAACATTTTGGATTGTTCAGGTTAATTTGGTTTTTTCCCCAATGGATCTACCGCTTCGGCCTGCCCCTCCATCACTTCTAATCACTTCATCCCTTGGTTAGACTAGACATAAGGCATAAATATCCTCATGAATCTATCTTGGTCCAGTTTGGCTTGGTTCATTGGTCTGCACCTCCTCTTAGGGTTTTCCAACCTTGTGCCATATCTTCTTTCAAATGTTATGCCTCACCAAAATATGTGCTCTCGCCAAGGGTCTATAGGTCATTATCCTTCGACCATACCTCATGCTTAGATCCAAGCCCATTCATATGTTTCTATCTTTCATTCTACTACTCCACCTAAAATTTAGGTAGAAATCCAACTGTTGGAAGCTTCAACCATGAATAACTTCTAGGCTTATTCCAATTTTGAGATTCAAACTAAAGTTTCTAGTTGGGTTTCAAACCTTGGACACACTACGGGACATCACAATTGATTCCTTAATTCCATCACCTTCCATTGACACATGAAAACACTCCTAGGTCAAGTGCTCAAAGAAAAATACAAGGATCAAAATGAAATCATTGCATGCCTCAATGAAATCCAAAGAGTCCAATGCCACTAATGCTCCTACTTGGTCAGCCTTAATGCTCACCTAGCACATATAGAATATCACCTTCAATGCGACCTCAGATCTATAGGAAGCTCAAGTGCTCATGATTCAACCCCAGTAACCTCTTCTGACAAATGATGCTTGTCTAGTCTTCTTGGCTCATGTTTTCGTTTCAGAAATTTCTTTTCTTTTATAGTTAAAAGTATGGCCAATTGTAATTGGAAAATGACATGTAGCAATTTTGATACTATTTTCAATCAATTTCTTAGAAGTAGACTAGCTAGAGAATTTTGATGGATTGGATACAAGTCAGTTTCCCCCATCATCATTAGTTTGGCTTCCCTTGTGGCAGAGTATGTTGGTGAGTAGCCAAATTACAAATTTTGTATGACAACAACTTTGAGGCAATATAAGATCTTAATTAACAAAAAGACTACTCTCTCTCTCTCTCTCTCTCTCTACACGATATAAAATTATTTACTTAAGGTGAGCATTGGAATATTTTATTATGCTCAACATTAAAATATTTTTTATAAGTTCTCTCTCTATATAGGTATATATGAAGTTGATATTGAAGTTGAGGGTTTGTTGAGTGGGGAGTGGGCCGGCTGGAACCCTAGATGCCCTAGCAGCCTATTTTTCATTCCTCCTCATCCATGAAGCCGAGGAATTCTTCTTATTCAGGCATCATGTTTTTTTTTGCATGTTCTCTTAAGCGTGGAGTTTTCGCAATATGCATTGGGCTTTTGTCATCTTAGTTTGGGGTTTGGATGTCGTCGTTCCTTCTCGTCATCACTGTCTATCCCTGCTCTGCCACTCTATTCAACGGGTCTTAGAGTTGCTTTCGGTTTCATGTTGGGTTCCGTGGCTCGTTCTTGGCATCTGGGATATGCTATTCGTTTCCTGGGTCGTGAGTGCATGTTTTGGTGGCTCTACCGAGTTCCTTTTCTATTTGGTGGATTCTACTTTAATTGGTGCGAGCGATGGCATTTTCTATTCCTTGTTATAGGTGCTGCCATTTTTTTCGTTAGGGTTTATGGGGCCGCCTCTGCACAACACCTCATGGGGTTTTATCCCAGAATATCAGAGACCTTTTTGGGTCTAGTTTGCGGGCCTTTCTCCCTAACATTATTTCCATTGGGGTTTACAAACCTGCTTTGTAAGGAAGGGTTGCCCATTTGTTGGGATTTTGGGTGCTCCTCTTGGGGTACTTTTGTGGGCCTGCATGCCCTTTGTTTAGAGCTTATCGAGTCTTATTCATGCTACCTATTTTTGGGGTTTTTTTTTTGGGGATTTCGACCCTAGTGAAATATTTTGCGCTTAAGCATGTGTTGTGGCATGTTGGAGCATCTCTAGACACATCCAAGCCGACCATAACATCTTTTGGTTACTTTTGTGAATATTTTATGCGTTTATCATGTGATGAGGTCTGTCGAAGCATCTTCAATCATGTCCGAGCCGATTAGAGCATCTTTCGACTATTATTGTTTGCGGGCCTTTCACCTTTTGTCTATCAGATATATGTTGGGGTCTGTTGATTCACACTGTAATGTTGGGCTGCCCGTTTTTTAGGCTATATCTGGTGATCCCTATGGGGTTCATTGATGGGCCTGCGAGCCTTTCTAGCTTGTTATTTTCACAGTCTATGTAAAAAGTTTTCATTTTAATGAAAACTATTGTTTTTCTCTTTCTAAAAATAAAATAAAATAAAATATGAAGTTGATATTAAAATATATTCGTTAACATCGATACTTAAAATGTTGTTTAAGGCCAACATTGAAATATTTTCAAATAGTGAAGGTATTACACATCTCCCTCAAACTAGAAAGTGCAAACATAAGAATATTTTTACTTTCAATTACTTTATCTCTCTCTATTTATATGAAGCTGATATAAAATTATGTTACTTAATATGGACATTGAATATTTTATTAATGGATTACACCAAAATAATTTTTTGGTTATTAATATATATATTTTTAAACACCACATGTCAACTCTATGTTCAACACCGAAGGAAATTGCACATCTCTGTCATAAGCTATAATATCAAATGTAATATCAAAAATATATTATTAAATGCCTATATCAACTTCATATATGATTATATATATATATATATATATATATATATATATAATATATATATAATTTCCTTCGGTGTTGAACATAGAGTTGACATGTGGTGTTTAAAAATATATACACATATGCGTACCACTACCACTGAAATGAAAAAAACAATTATTAGCTAAATTAGAGTTTTATGTCTATTTATATATAATCATTTTATGTCTATTTATATATAAAATTGATATAAAATTATGTTATTTTAATAAGGTAAACATTGAAATTTTATTTCTTTATTTTATGGCTAGCCTTTTTTAATATAAATATTTTTTATTATTTGTAGAGCACCTGTTGACACGAAAAATAATTATTGAGCTTCCTTTGTTATCCTCAACTAAATATTTCAATTCCACAACTATGTGGATGCCCATGTAACTTCTTCCTTTTTACTAATACCCTGAACAAAAATATTATAATTGTATTTGGTTCTTTCATTTTAAATTATGTTTTTAATTTTGTTATTAATTATTGTATTTAGTTCTTTCATTTTTAATTATGTTATTAATTATATGTTAATATAATTTTTAAAATTATTTAAAGATATTTAAGGTTATAATACATATTTAAGTACTTAGTTATCCTAATGTCTCCTGCTATGTGAAACATTTATTTACATGTTATTTGTCGATACGCTCACAACTATCTCTTTGTTGTTAGCACCATGGGCAAGTGAGAGATGCATTGAGTTACTTCATAGGTTTTTTAACTTCTTTGATTTCAAGGCTAAAAGTAGCAAACTTAAGTGAACTCTTGATTTATGGTGTACGTTGCAAATGTGCATGAAATAGTGAACATATTGAACTCAAATGCTAAGGGGGTGTTTCTTTCTTCTTTCAAGAATTTTATAGTACTAGCTTTTATAAATAAATAAATAAGAACAACGATAGGAAATATAAACTTGTTTTTTAATTATTTCATTTTTTAAACGATCACAACATCGAAGGTATACATAAAATTGAAATAATAGTGTTAAATTAGCAAAGAGATTTTATTTTAATACTTCATAAGATGGTTTCAATCATGGTTTTATCTTGTGATACTTGCTCTAAGTCCTCATAACACTCTTTGATTTGTGAGACTTGGAAATTTTTTTGTTTCAATTTAATATTGTACTATTAAGTTGTTTTTTTTACAATAGAGTAAGCCTTATTACCAAGTGTGTGTGCGCGCACGTATGTGTATATTTCCCACATAGGGTGGCACAAGGCCATCATGGAAATAAATTAGGTGAGATCTTCTCTTCTCTGTTGATAGCCACATGTTATGGTGGTGGATCATTAGAAGGTGCCCATGCATGGCACTGAACACTATACTATCATATCTAACGAGAGGATTATAGCCTCTGCAAAGAGAGGAAATGAGAGGATTACAACACATTCATGGTACTCTCAAGGAAATGTAGAAGACTTAAATGGTGGGAATGATGGCTCGAGTTGGCTACCTTTAGCTCCGTGTGTGGTAGATCACCCTACAATTATAGCCCTTCTAGATGATCATTCCATTCCATAACGAAAAAATCTCTTAGTTTAAGGGAGACATTTATGGTAATTTTCCATATTCACTCCCTAATATATTGCTAGCTTGTCTATTTTTTGGTCTAGCTCTTAGTTTCAAATTTTGGCATTATTTTACTTTCATTTTGGCATTATGACCCCTCATCCTACACAAAAAAGAAAAACCCTATGCATCAAACTAGAGATGAAACAAACCCAACCAATGTTGCTTCGACTTACCTCATAACTATTGTACTTGACTCTCACAGGTGTATGTATGTTGCGAGGAAAAAAAATGAATTTCTATAGATTTAATGGAGAAGGAGGAGATCAATTCCATGCATATTGGGTTCCTCATGGGTCTATATTCAAGCCACGCTAGGGAAATAAAAATCCACTACATAGTGGAATTATATTGACACATAAAAGCTTTTGTGGCCTATGCTCTATCCAAATACATATAGATCTCGAAATGGTATCCTATTTTTTTATTATAAAAATAACCTTTTCACATAAGGAAGCATTTTGAAATAATGCTTATGCACAACAATAGTGGAAAGTGTGATTGAGAATAGTTATGCACAACAAGAGAGGAAGGAAGGACAATCATTTAGAAGTTAATCCCTCTCCTGGGGTAACATGGGCTTGAGAGAATCCATTCCATCGTCCCCCCGCTCCCCCCCTCTCTCCACATTAAATTGTTTATAACCCATTTCAAATGTGTTGAGATTCATCTTGAGAATGGGTTTATCCATCAAAACTTGTATTTTTGTATTCAAAACCATGGAGCTTAGTTTCTCCCACACTGCCTTTTTCACAATTTTGTTTCAAAGATAGCACAAATCTTTCATTTTGGCATTGATCTAATGCATCCCAAATATGAGGTGTGCATTTCTATAAAACAATTATGAAAAATCATGATGAAAAGCAATGATTTATTCGTTGAGGCTATATGGAGAGATAAAATGATGCAATATATCAACTTAAAGAGATAAGGAATGATTGAAAGTTTTTTCAATTAGTTGATTCCTAAGGATAAAGGTAAAGAAGTAGTGGGTGATAGTCATGTTTGTGGTAATTGTTTCTGGCACATGAGATGGGAACATTGATTTTCATTCTCAATGCATGCATGAACTCTTATAGTTAGTTGGAAGAGACTATGGCCACTCTGGATGACAACATAGAGAACAGGTGGATGAAGATAGAGGGAAAATAACAACAAGTTATAAAAAATACATAGATGGTGGTTTGCAATATGCTAATGACAAATGATGTCGTGAAATTGTGTCACAAATTACACATGTCATATTGTAATAGGTGAAAGAAAAATAATATGTGGTAGGTCACAAGTGGTTCTTGATAGAGAATGGTTGAGGGGAACTACCTCCCTAAAGAAACACCTTAGATATAATTATTTATATCAATAAACATTTTTAATTATCCATATGCACATTTCTTCTCTATTATGACAGAGTTTCACTAGATGCCAATTTAAATGAATGCACACATCCATCCTTGATGACATATTTTGATCTTCGTGATCCATCCCTCACTTCCTTCTACATAATGTTTTTGATATTGACCCCTTTGGAATTTCATGGAAGTGAAATATGAGGATGGGCAGACATTTTTCTCAAGCAAAAAATTGTAAAGTGTATCAATTAACTGCACTCTTAGTGGCTAGGACACATTTTCTAAGGCCTTGTTGTGGTTCTTTCAGCTCATCATGCACTTGAAAGAGGAGTTATTCACCACAAAGCATCATCTTATCGACCATCATAAAATGAAACATAGGGCATATAGTGGGTTTGTAATGACAAAATGTTCTAAGATGTGTTAGAAGTTAACCTCATCCCCTAGTTGACACGGGCTTCATTTCTCCATCTCTCAATTGTCTACATTTTAACAAATCATTTTGCATTATTACATGTATTGTTTAATAATATTGTATAGCCAAACTACGAAACTATGGTAAATGTAGATGATTTCTCCAAGAAATTTGTGTTACTTAATACCTTATAATTTGCAACTACCCATGCTTGAAATAGAAGGAGGAGTGATAAAAAGCTTATATATTGATATATTAAACATGTTGATAATCCTTACACTCTTACATGATAGGTCCCAACTAAAATGAGGAGGATGGGTGCATAATACTTGGAGGGTTAGGATTTCTATACGCCCATGGGCCATGACAAGCCTAATCAGAATCCTTCCTAAGATCCTTACCTCTTTCTTGCTGTGATATTATTTTGATGATTATCCATCCCTTGGTCATTCTTGTTGTGTATGAAAGCTAGATCATGGAAACTAATTTAATGGATTACCCTAACAATTGATCTAAAGGGTCTTAAATTTGGACAACTTTGGGCCACCACATTTTCTCTCCAACTCATGAATGTTTGGTTTTCTCATCTTCTCCCATGCCAGAGAATGATGTCATGGGTGAAATGAAAATGATCCCATCACTTTCGACTATGGAATCAAATTCTGAGAATTAGATCTTTGTCAAAACATGAGAAGAAGATATCCCTACATCTAGGTCCATAGTAGCTAGCAACAAACCATATTTTCCTATTTCTTTCCATATGGTTCCCCCAACTTTGTTGTGGACTCCCACTTTACTTCAATATTGGATTTTCTTCTCTCACCTTAAATGAGTTTTACTCCTTTATTTTTATATTTTATTTTCCCTGCATTATAAACTGGACAGTTTTGTTGGTAGTCAACTATCTCTAGACATGTTTAGTGGATGTGGGTTCACTCCTTAGTCAACTGCTCCATCAATCCCATCGACAAAAGGATAATATAGAAAATAGAGGAAATGTGTTTAGTGCAAAGATGACACATCCTTTCTTTTCCTTTGCATCTCAAGGGCATCCTAGTTGAGAACATCTCATATGAACAATTTGGTTTCTTTAGAGGGCACCAAATTCATGAGGTCATTAGACTAAATAAAGAAGGCCTTCACTCTATTCAGTTGGGACATTAAAATGCGGTTGTGTATAAGTTGGACCTCTCGAAGGATTTTGATAGATTAGGTTGTTATATATCAAAATCCTACTCATCCGCTTGGGTTTTTTCCACTCCCTGTAACTTGGGTTTTCAACTATATCAACACTACCTCATTTTCTCTTATAATAATTGGTGCAACCTCACCTTTTTACAATGCATAGCGAGGCCTTTGCCAAGGGTTTCCACTTTCTACTTTGTTCTTTCCATTGGTAGCAGAAGGCCTTAGACGACTCATAATAGATACAAAAATAAGGTGTTTTCAAAGGAGTAGCCATAATTCCAAATTATTATCTCAGACACTTAGTTTTTGTGGATGATATCTTGATTCTATCTAAAGGGAAACTGAGACACTTTGAATGTTTAAAATAAATCTTACACAATTTATCTATGACTATCGGAATGGACATTGATAGATCCAAATCCTTAATATATAGGTTAGTTTTATATTACAATGAACAAAGAGAAATATAAAACCTCCTAACTCTTTAGATAGAGAAAATAACAAGAGGCCTAAAATATTTGGGTTTTTTTCCTCAATATTAATCATTATCTCAAGGCTATTTGGCTTTGGATTCTAGCTAATATTGAGAAGCATATCAATATTTGGTGCAAGATATGGCTTTCTCATGCAAGAAAATTGGTCCTTGTCAATTCAATGATATAAGTAATTCTTATTTATTGGGATTCCCTAGCTTGGATTCCGAGAGGGATCATGAATAAAATTAGATGAATCTCCATTAGATTCTTATGGGGTGGGAAAGTGAGAGAAACATCCCTTTGTATTAGTTTCATGGAAAAATATTGCAGTCCCAAAGGCTCAAGGAGAATGGGACTAAAGAATCTCCCTTGGTTTGTAATAACATTAGTAGCAAAATGAGTTTAGAACTTAATGTAGGGAGATGGTCTATAGGCCAGGGTGATTCATCAAAAACACATCAACCCCTCACCAATTATAGATTGGATCAGATATCTAATAAAATCTGCTAAGAAATTCTATTATATGGAAAGATACAATCCAGGTTTTCTCCTTGATGGGTCAGGGACTAAGATGGAGGATTGGATATGTTTCCAAGTCCTCATTGTAAAGGACCCTTGGATTGGAAGCTTACAATATCATATTCTACCTAACTCATTAATAATCAAAATTAATAGAGATGGATTTGATTATAGAAATTAGATATCTCAAAGAGACTATCGATGAGGATCTTAATTGTGGGATTCCCTGATGAAACGTTAGCTAGAGGGGGATCATATTGAATCTTGGGAGAACTATATGAGATAAATCCTTTGTCTCCTTATCAGACCCTCTAAACCAATTGATTTGGGCTCCAAATACATCAAGGAAAAGTAGGATATCTTTGGTTGTCTCTTAACAATCTATAACTTGCTTCTCCTTTGTCGGGGAAAGAATTTGGAAATCAAGTTGTCCTCGAAAGAAAAAAAAAAAAAAAACAATTCATGTGGTTTCTCCTATGCAACAAAGCTCCGACTTGGGACAACTTACTAAATCATTCTTTTTATGGCCTAGTAAATGTGTGCAATATCCAAATGTTATGAAATTAGGGAAACTTATTTATCAATTGACCTTTTATCCAATCTGTTTGGAACATAATACATAGTCTAGAGGATAGGTCATATGTATGGGAGGGGTTATATATTGAGAAGGATCTAAAATAATTGGTATTCAACTCATCATAAATCCCATCATAAAGCACTTCCCATAATAGTTGTTTAGGGAGTTTGGATGGAAAGGAATCATGCCATGTTTGAAAATGCTACGACTTCCACTCTCAAAATTGGAATCCAAAGTATGGTGATTATGAACTATTATAATCCACATAAGATTTCTCAACCTCAAATTACTAGCAGTAATGTTACAATCCAAATTGACACTCCTTAAGCCTTTTTTTTTTACGGAGTAGGTGAAGGTTCTCCCTCTTGTGGGGGTATGGGAGGCCTACCTTTTCTCTCACAATCACACTATATCTCCTTCTATATTAGCATAGGAACAAATGCAAATAATTTCACAAAGTTAATGGCTTTAATGTTATTGCTACGACTTACTCAAGAATGTGAAATATCCCATATTCATGTTTATGGTGACTCTATGCTTATCATTAGTTGGATGCAAAGGAAATCAAGGCCCTAAAACTATGGATTATAGCCTCTCTTTCAAAACATACAAGTGTCTACACAAATATTAGTTCTTAATTTCTGTTAGAGGTCCATGATGACCTCAACCCCTATGCTTGTTTGGAGATTTAATTATAAGCGTTTAATTGGTATGGTAATTATCTGATGTATAAATCCATATTGAAATGCCAATTTTTTCCTTGCAATACCTATTTATCAATGTGTTGTTGAGGAACAAACTATCACAAAGATTGAATAAATCTTAAACAAGAAAGTTAGTTTCTTACATTTAGAATATTGGAAGTGTACTCTTGAATCACTGAAACAAACACACTATCTTCAAGAGACTTTGTCAAAGTCGTTGACACTATACCCCTCTTTGTGTATTCACCACAAGGAGGTTGAGACTAACCACTATGTTCTTTATGAGACTCATCAAAGAAAGAGAAACATGTTCCTATATTTGATATACTCAAGGAGGAAAATGGAGACCATCAATAACAAGAAAGTTAGTTTCCTACATTTAGAATATTAAAAGTGTACTATTGAATCACTGAAACAAACACACTATCTTCAAATCACAGAGACCATCAATAACAAGAAAGTTAGTTTCCTACATTTAAAATATTAGAAGTGTACTATTGAATCACTGAAGCAAACACATTATCTTCAAATGACTTTGTCAAACTCATTAACACTATACCCCTCTTTATGTACTGACCACTATTTTTTTACGACATTGACCACTATTTTTTTTACGACACTTATCAAAGAAATTATATTTGATATATTCAATAAAGAAAATAGATACCATTAATAAAGAGAATTGTTGAAAATATATTCAATAAAGAAAATAAAGACCATATGAATAAAGAGAATTGTTAAAAAGATTACCCCATTTCATTAACAAAAAATAATCAACAAAAAGATTGACATTAACCACAATTTTTTTAAGAGACTCATCAAAGAAAGAGAAAAACATGGTCCTATATTTGACATTACCTCATTTCATTAACCAAAAATAATCAACAAAAAGATTGACATTAACCACATTTTTTAAGAGACTCATCAAAGAAAGAGAAAAACATGGTCCTATATTTGATACACTTATGGTCCTATATTTGATACGCTTAATTAGGAAAATGGACACCATCAATAAAGGGAATTGTTAAGATTTTATACATTGGTTAAGCGTTTTAAGATGGTGCTATATTTGATACCCTTAATTAGGAAAATGGACACCATCAATAAAGGGAATTGTTAAGATTTTATATATCGGTTAAGTGTTTTAAAATTTTAATAAAGAGAATTGTTAAGATTTTATACATCGGTTAAGTGTTTTAAAATTTTAATAAAGAGAATTGTTAAGATTTTATACATCGGTTAAGTGTTTTAAGATGGTGCTATATTTGATAGCTTTAATTAGGAAAATGGACAGCATCAATAAAGGGAATTGTTAAGATTTTATACATCGGTTAAGTGTTTTAAAATTTTAATAAAGAGAATTGTTAAGATTTTATACATCGGTTAAATATTTTAAGATGGTGCTATATTTGATAGCCTTAATTAGGAAAATGGACAACATCAATAAAGGGAATTGTTAAGATTTTATACATTGCTAAGTGTTTTAAAATTTCAATAAAGAGAATTGTTAAGATTTTATACATCGGTTAAGTGTTTTAAGATGGTGCTATATTTGATAGCCTTAATTAGGAAAATGGACAACATCAATAAAGGGAATTGTTAAGATTTTATACATCGGTTAAGTGTTTTAAAATTTTAATAAAGAGAATTGTTAAGATTTTATACATCAGTTAAGTGTTTTAAGATGGTGCTATATTTGATAGCCTGAATTACGAAAATGGACAGCATCAATAAAGGGAATTGTTAAGATTTTATACATCGGTTAAGTGTTTTAAAATTTTAATAAAGAGAATTGTTAAGATTTTATACATCAGTTAAGTGTTTTAAGATGGTGCTATATTTGATAGCCTTAATTAGGAAAATGGACAGCATCAATAAAGGGAATTGTTAAAATTTTATACATCGGTTAAGTGTTTTAAAATTTTAATAAAGAGAATTGTTAAGATTTTATACATCAGTAAAGTGTTTTAAGATGGTGCTATATTTGATAGCCTTAATTAGGAAAATGGACAACATCAATAATGGGAATTGTTAAAATTTTATACATCGGTTAAGTGTTTTAAAATTTTAATAAAAAGAATGGTTAAGATTTTATACATCGGTTAAGTGTTTTAAAATTTTAATAAAAAGAATGGTTAAGATTTTATACATCGGTTAAGTGTTTTAAAATTTTAATAAAAAGAATGGTTAAGATTTTATACATCGGTTAAGTGTTTTAAAATTTTAATAAAAAGAATGGTTAAGATTTTATATATCGGTTAAGTGTTTATGATTTTAAGTGTTTTAAAATTTTAATTATACACCTGGCCTATAAAGAATGATTTTAAGTGTTTTAAAATTTTAATTATACATCTGACCTATAAAGAATGATTTTGTACATCGGTTAAGTATTTTAAAATTTTAATTATACACCTGGCCTATAGATTTAATTATACATCGGTTAAGTGTTTTAAAATTGTGTTTTAAAATTTTAATTATACACGTGGCCTATAAAGAATGATTTTATACATCCGTTAAGTCTTTTAAAATTTCATCAGTAAAGTGTTTTAAGATGGTGCTATATTTGATAGCCTTAATTAGGAAAATGGACAACATCAATAATGGGAATTGTTAAAATTTTATACATCGGTTAAGTGTTTTAAAATTTTAATAAAAAGAATGGTTAAGATTTTATACATCGGTTAAGTGTTTTAAAATTTTAATAAAAAGAATGGTTAAGATTTTATATATCGGTTAAGTGTTTATGATTTTAAGTGTTTTAAAATTTTAATTATACACCTGGCCTATAAAGAATGATTTTAAGTGTTTTAAAATTTTAATTATACATCTGACCTATAAAGAATGATTTTGTACATCGGTTAAGTATTTTAAAATTTTAATTATACACCTGGCCTATAGATTTAATTAT
Source organism: Pinus taeda (assembly GCA_000404065.3). NCBI lineage: Eukaryota > Viridiplantae > Streptophyta > Pinopsida > Pinales > Pinaceae > Pinus > Pinus taeda. The sequence continues at coordinate 96,250 of APFE030117281.1, forward strand.
ACATCGGTTAAGTGTTTTAAAATTGTGTTTTAAAATTTTAATTATACACGTGGCCTATAAAGAATGATTTTATACATCCGTTAAGTCTTTTAAAATTTTAATTATACACCTGGACTATAAAGAATAGGGCGACCAAGCCAGACACCAAATTGGTGTATGAGACCCCCTTGTTTGTGGGACAAGGGACCCACCTCCGTGCAGCGATTTCACTGCTAAGTCTACGAAGGCATACATACTCTACCCCCCTTTGGTTTTGAACCTGTGACCTCTTAGGAGGAAACACATGCTCTTAACCATTAGGCCCACTATTTTTTATACGCCTGGCCTATAAAAAATACCGCGAAAGCGACAAATAACTATTTTTGAAATTAAATATTTTTAATTTTTTTAAATTTTAATTTAATTAAAAAAAAAAAACCACCTGGACTATAAAGAATAGAACGAAAGAGAAATGCTTATTTTTGAATAAATATTTTAATTACACACCTGGCTATTAAAAATTTTAATTATACGCCTGGCCTATAAAAAATACCGCGAAAGAGAAATGCTTTTTTTTGAATAAATATTTTAATTACACACCTGGCTTATTAAAGAACAATGCGAAAGACCAAGCAATCAATGACAAAAACGCGCCCACCGTGGGGCTCGAACCCACGACCACAAGGTTAAGAGCCTTGCGCTCTACCAACTGAGCTAGACGGGCCATGTTCGAGCAGACTGGAATATTTGGATTCATTTATTAATTTCCTTATCTACTCAATCTTCGGAATTCGAACTGTACAAAGCCACTTACAATCGAAGTGCGCAGTGAGAAGGGCAAACGTGTTCAATCGTTAAAAGATATGAATGGTCGATGTAAGTATCAAATCAGGACTTCGGATATTAATGAGATAATGACATTATGGATATTTGTGGATTTCATAATAGTTAGAAAATATTTTTATAATTTATTGATTTTGAAAATAAAAATGGATCTTATATATTAGTTATGAAGTTAAATTTGATGGTAGATATTGGGAATATTTGGAAATCTAAGGAATGTTATGAAATTTAATACAATGCAAGAATGAAATCAGTTGTTTAACTTCACTTCTGTTTATTATATTTTCAAATGTTTTTGAAATTTACAATTTAGATAAGAATCATTGTGGTGGTGAGATATAAAGACGATTGGCTATCTGAAGTTCTTAATAGCCATCCAAAAACAAAATTTACTGAGTCTGTTTATTCATGCTATATATACTAACCATTCAAAAAAACTAATATTGTTCGCTAACTGCATTATAAAAGATAACATAGGGTAGCATGCTGTTCATCTTCCTAACTAAGGAGATAATAGACATATCTTGAAAAATCATTCTTCTTTTGCGCTTGGTTGGTGCTCCTCCTCTTTTGCTTCCTGAGTAAGCTTCTTTAACAAAGATAATTTAAATAATTCTTTAAAATATAAAAAAGGTTAAACTTTTTTCATTGAAAACATTTTCTTTACATCAGCGTAACTAGTTACATTTTGGCTTTTTTCATCAAAATTCAATGATATAATTTTTAATGAAATCATAATTGTTTGTTGTTGAATTTTTTTTTTTTTTTTTGAGGTAAAAAGGATTCAATAGCTTGTGCCTTGAGAAAATTCTAGAGCATTTGGATTACATAGATTTCACAATTCAAACTTATAATTCTAACGAATCCATATCCAATTTTGAATAAAATTAGTTGAAAAATGACCAAAATGTAAAAGAATTAGACTACAACATTATATAATGTTGTAGAAAAGTATAGGTCAATATTTTCAGTAAATTAATAATGTAGTAAACATTTAATTAGTTTGACATTTTTAATAGTATTAGGGTTTTAATTTTTTCTTATTTTTAATTGTTGTAAATTTATATTATTTTGGAATGTATTAAGTATTTCAATTTATATTATTTTAGATTGTATTAAGTATTTAGAAGAATTAAATTTTAAGTATAAATTGACTAATCATTTAAAATGAATTTAGGTTGGTTTTAACTTTATTCAATATGGCAAAATTTATAATTTTAATTTAATGAACAATAAAAAAACATAATTTTGATTATTATTAAAATAATCATATTTGTATGATTATAATATTTTTATTTATATATAGACATTTTAATATTTTATTTTAATCTTTATTGGTTACTCTTATGTAAAAGTGTGGTAGTAAAATTTCTTTCTCATATATATAGACTTTTTATTTTCTTTTATGATTTATTTAATTTACATCTATAATTATTATTATTACTTTTAGTTTAATTAATAAATTAAGTGCCATTTTTTCATGGTATTGTTTTTAGTTAATTTTAACTAAGATCTAGTAGATTTTAAAAAACTTGAGTTTAGGTTGTTCAATCTATAGAATTTGACTACCCAAGAGTTTTTTAGGGTATTGAATCCATTTACACATTCAAAAATGTATTTTGAACAAAAAAATTCAAAATTTTGCTTGAAAATGGATCATCCAATTCTGATGAAAAAAACCATTTCATATATAAGTTAGGCATCACCATATATTATTTATTATAAGTACCATATTTTGTTTGAAGTTGACATATGATAATGTAAATATTATCTATATGACAAATGTGACAACATCTCTATTATAGTGGGTGTTAGGTACATCTCACTACTAGTGCAACAATATAGTAATAAAGATACATTGTTCACTTCCTTTCTCAATCCTTTTTTTCAATGTGTTGTCTCACTATTCTATGTTTTGGGTTTTTTGGTCGAAATTTCTAGAGATATAATTGTGAGCTCGATTGTGATATTTGGTTGTTTAAAATGTGTTTTTGATTGCATAAATGGATTCAACACCCTAAAAAACCCTTGGAGCATATGGATTGTGCAGATTACACAACTCTATTGAACAAACACAAATAATAGACCAAATTAGAAAAATCATGTGATCCATATTAATACATAATTATTTGACCCTTTGTTTCATATTCCAAGAGGTTTCTTGGAATTTT
>APFE030117290.1:0-16664 GCA_000404065.3 Pinus taeda
TTTCAAATTGATGCCACTGACTACAGCTCCACTGAGGAAGATCCACCTCTTGAGGAACAGGAGGCGATAGAAGAAGACAACCAAAAAGAGATTGTATCTGACGACCCAGTGATTCTGCTCAATACGTTGGCAGGAATCTCTTCCCCTCAAACTCTCAAAATCAGGGGTTTTCTTAAACATCGCCCAGTAATAGTCTTGATTGATAGTGGAAGTACCCATAATTTCATCCATCAAAAAATCGCAGAAGCAGCACATTGTTTTGTACGGGCAGTCTCTAACTTCCAGGTCTAAATTGCAGATGGAGGCACAATGAAATGTGAAGGCCGTTGTGAAAATGTCAAACTTCAAATGGGGGATTATCAGTTGAAACCCACATGTTTGCCATACACATGGGGGGATGCGACATTGTCCTAGGTGCTGAATGGCTCCGCACCCTTGGGCCAATCACAATGGATTTCCAGGAGTTATATATGAGTTTTAAGCAGAACAACTCCACACATACCCTCCGTGGCCTCCAGGCGAGAGCACCCTCTGTCATCAGCTCGCATCGGATGGAAAAATTGTTAAAAAAGGGCCATCATGGAGTAGTAGCACAATTTAATGCAATCCAGGTAGTCGAAACCAGACCTCTGCCAATTCATCCTGAGATGCAGTAGCTTTTAAATACCCATCGAACGGTCTTTGACAAGCCTCATGAGCTTCCACCCTCGCGAGGGGAACATGATCATAGCATCACCTTGGTTCCAGGGGCTCAACCCCCAAATGTGCGGCCATACAAATATCCGTTCACTCAAAAGAATGAAATAGAAAAAATCATCAAGGAATTGTTGGAAGCAGGTGTCATTCGTCCCAGCATTAGTCCTTATTCATCCCCAGTGGTCATGGTCCTCAAGAAAGATGGGGAGTGGCGGATGTGTCCCGACTTTAGGGCCCTCAACAAGTTAACAGTCAAAGATAAATTCCCCATTCCGGTGGTTGACGATTTCTTGGACGAACTCAATGGGGCGCAATTCTTCACCAAGTTGAATCTTCTCTCCGGCTATCACCAAATTCGCATGAAGGAAGTCGACATTCCCAAGACGGCTTTCAGAACTCATGAAGGCCATTATGAGTTCCTGTTCATGCCATTTGGTCTCTGCAATGCCCCTTCTACTTTCCAGAGTCTTATGAATCACATCCTCAAACCATATCTCAGAAAATTTGTCCTGGTCTTCTTCGATGACATTCTCATCTATAGTGGCACCTGGGCGGCACATCTTCAGCATGTAGATCTACTATTGCAACTGCTCCGCAAGCATAAATTATTTGTCAAGATGTCTAAGTGTGAGTTTGGCATGGAAGAAGTTGAGTATTTGGGCCACATTGTGGGACGTGACGGTGTCAAGGTGGACCCCAAAAAGATCCAGGAAATGCAAGAATGGCCTCAACCGAAGATGTTGAAGAGCTTGAGAGGATTTTTGGGTCTCACAGGCTATTATTGTAAATTTGTCCGCAACTATGGCCGCATAGCGAAGCCCCTCACTCAACTCCTCAAGAAAATTTCCTTCTTCTGGACTGAGGAAGCACAACAGGCATTTACCGTGCTCAAAAATGCCATGTGTACCACTCTAGTCTTAGCCCTACCGGACTTCACCAAATCATTTGTCATTGAATGTGATGCATCGGGAACAGGTATTGGAGTGGTTTTAATGCAGGAAGGGCGACCATTGGCCTTCACCAGCCAACAACTAAGTGGGAGGAATCTGGGCCAATCTACCTACGAGAAGGAAATGATGGCCATCTTACATGCAGTAGAGACCTGGCGACCTTACTTGTTGGGACGACGTTTCCAAATCCGCACAGATCATCACAGTCTTAAATATTTTCTGGAGCAGCACCTATCTTCCCCACAACAAAACAAGTGGCTCGCCAAAATGCTGGGATATGATTATGAGATCATTTACAAGAAAGGGAAAGACAACCGGGTAGCAGATGCATTGTCGCGCCAATTTGAGGAGGAAAGTACACTGCTCGCAATTTCCCTCCCAATTCCAGACTGGATTGAAGAGGCTCGCAGGGAATGGTTTTCACATCCAGGGCTCTCCCAACTTATTTCTCAATTGCAGGTGGATCCTAATTCCAGCAAGGGCTACTCGTGGTAGAATGATATTCTTCGCTACAAGGACAGAGTCGTAATATCACCAACATACACCCTCAAAAGTAGCATTTTGGCAGAATTACACTCATCACCCATTGCAGGGCATTCGGGCTTTCAGAAGACGTATGCATGCACCCGAAGATCATTTTTTTGGACCGGTATGAAACAGGACATCCTTACTTTTGTAGCAAAATGTGACGTCTGTCAACGCCACAAAGGGAAAACAGTCAACACACCAGGCACATTACAACCATTGCCCATTCCAGCGTCAATTTGGACGGAGGTCTCCATGGATTTCATTACAGGTCTTCCAAAGTCTGGGAACAAGTCAGTCATCATGGTGGTTGTGGACCGACTGTCGAAGTATGCTCATTTCTGCGCCCTACCCCAACCATTTACACCAACGTTGGTTGCCCAAACTTTCATGGATCAGATCTTCAAATTGCATGGCATGCCCACCTCTATTGTGTCCGACCGCGACCCAATCTTCACCAGTAATTTTTGGCAGGAACTCTTCAGAATACAGGGCACTCAACTCAAACTCAGTACTTCATATCATCCGCAAACAGATGGTCAAACCGAAGCAGTCAACAAATGTCTAGAAACCTACCTTAGGTGTTTCACTTCAGAAAAGAAACACCTTTGGGTACAATGGTTACCTCTAGCGTAATGGTGGTATAACACCAACTATCATGCCACCACCAAAATGACTCCCTATGAAGCAGTCTATGGTAAACTTCCGCCTTCCCCTACTTCTTATCTCACGGGGTGCTCCAAAGTACAAGCCGTGGATCAACTCCTACAACACCGCGCAACCATGCTCGCCCACCTGCGCGAGAATCTTCATCAAGCTCAGAACTGTATGAAGCAACAGGCTGACAAACATCGCTAGCGCCAATTTTCAAGAGGGGTTCAGGTATTTTGAGGCTGCAACCCTATAAGCAAACATCACTCAAAGACAAGGGTTGTCAAAAGCTCTCTCCAAAATTCTATGGACCATACCCAGTACTTCAGCGCATTGGAGAAGTGGTTTACAAGTTGGCTTTGCCACCTACAGCAAAAATCCACCCAGTTTTCCATGTATCGTGCCTCAAGAAAGTGATTGGGAACAATTGCCGAGTTCAAATCAGTCTACCGGAATTGGACGAGGAAGGGTCAATCTGGCTTCAACCGGAATAGGTTCTAGACACACGAGACAAGCACTTGCGCGGCCGCATGATTAAAGAGGTCCTCGTCAAATGGAAAGACACCTCTCCGGAAGATGCAACTTGGGAACCGGCCACTATTCTTCAGCAGTTTCCGCAGCTTCAGCCTTGAGGACAAGGCTAGTCTTATGGGGGAGGGCATGTTAGGGTCCCACCCTAACCCCCTTATTCATGTCATGGGATCACGTCATAGTCAAGAATCAATAAAGCCCATATTAATATTTGTAAGTGGTTAACCCGCAATTAATGAAGGGACCACAGTTAGTGCAAATGGGCGGTAGTATTAAATAAAGGGTAAATGGGCGGTAGTATTAGATAGATGGTATTAATAAAACCCACGGTATTGACCCGTGGTATTGCATGTATGAGTCATATATAAAGGATAGAGACTCCCTGCGAGGAGTATCGTGTCTTGTTTTGTAATCGAGCTCTGCTCTATTGGGGGTTGGCCCCTCGAAGAGGCCTGTGAACATTTCTCTCTAAGTAATAAAATCATTGTTATTCTGTGTTCTGGGTATATTTTCTTCGCATATTCGGTGTTCTGGGTATTTTTCTCACATATTCTTTGTTCGGTATTGCTTTGTAGGTTAAGAAGCATAACATAACATGAGTTCCAAGGCTCGGATAAGGAATTTGAAGGCAAAAATGAGGAAAGCAGCAAAAAGAAAAAAGAGGGAAAAAGAGCAAGATCAGCTCCGAATCTTCGCTGAAGCCTCTTGGCCCAACATGGTACTTCATAGAGAAGCTCCAACCCAAATTTCAAAAAATTTGGGGCATTTTTGGTCTTTTTACAAAATTTGGTACAAAAACAGGGTTTTTCTCCTTATGCGCCGCGCCACGTGGCGTGCGCTTATGCTAGGGAGCTCTAAATTTAAAACAAATTATATTTTTGGATTCGGCATGAAAAATATTGACTCTTGGTATGTGGCCAAGAATTTTGGGCAAGTTTTGAGTCCTCAGGAGGTCAAAAACACTCAAACAATGACCTCCCTGCCCCTATTTTGACACACAGGAAGCAGTGTTGGGAGATTGAAGTTTTGGAGAGGAAAATGAGCACCAAATTCAGAAATTCCACTTGGGTTAGAAATTAGATAGGTATGGATTTCTAACAAGCACAGTTGGGAAAAATTTGGACTTCAGAAAGTACCTCAAAACTACCTCCAAAGTAGCGTAACACATATAGTTTTGGGCGCAGCGCACAGAGAGCCAAAGGCCAAAATCACTTCCGCTCCACAAAATTTCGATTTGAGATTTTCTCCAAGTGGGCCCATTCATTTACAATACATTTTTTCTGGCACCTAAGGCAAAGTTTAAAAAACATTTTCACTAAAGTTTGGCTTCTATCCAAGTGGCAAAAGGAAGGCGAGCAGTCACCCAAAAAATCTATGCTACAATTTGTTATTTTTGTAATGCTGCACCTGTCACTAATGGTTGGCTTTTCATTTATAGTTTGTAATGATTTAAAAAACTCCCCAACTTTGGGTCGTTCCATTTCCTAATAGAAAATTCTATTTATTGTATGAACAACCATTTGCAAAAGGTTGGTTGGAATTTCTGGGAGTGTGGGAGAGAAACTCAGTTACTTATTGTACATTTTGACAGAGAATTAATGAAAGTCATGGCTCTGGTTCATGATATTCCTATGGTGTGAGTTTAGCAAATGTATTTTCTTTCTATTTCATATGTATTTCGTTATGTTTCACAGTTAATTCATATTCATTTCCAGTGAAAGTTTCTAAGTAAGGAAAGGTAGAATTCATGTTTATTGCTCTGCCTTTGGGAATGTTTTCACGTTTTGTGTTCTTCTTCTGTTGAAAAGGATTCATGTATTTATGCCCTTTTCACCCTCCTAAACAATCTTTCCATTTCGCATTATTTCAAATGTAATTGCTAGACTTTCCACCTGTCTTGCCTCATGAATTAATCTGTGCCTTTGTGTTAAATTCTCTACTCATGCAGTTCTTTGGTCCCATACATCCCAGAAAACTCAGTCATTTATCAAAATACTTCTTTCATATTTATTTACCTAGTCTAAAATCAATATTGATTGTAAGTCATCTCAGACCATATTGTTTATTTATTCACTGAGCGTGACACGGAGAGAGCCCTCTCCTGTTCTAGTAGGGCTAGCTACCAGACTGAGTGTGGTTTGTGGTTACCCTGAACTTTGCCTTCTTTCAGCCTAAGGCAGATTTAGGTGTTAACATAGTGGCGACTCCGCTGCAGACGAAATTACACCCCTTACTTCTGATAATTCTAAGCTTTCGGATGATAAGTTTAGGATTTGATAGGCTGAGTAAGTTGTTCATGTCCTTTTGATTTTTTTTTTTAAATAGCATGCTAGCTTCTAGAATATATACCAGAGCTAATCCAGATCTAGATCCTCCTCACGTCTACAAAAATCCCAATTTGATTCCAATACTTTGTCGTCAAGAGAGCTCTATATCTCTCGTGTTCAAATCCCATTCATGTCCTGACATTTTTGAGTATCTTGAAGAGCTAGATTTTGATGAGCAGTTTGAAATATCATTGTTCGAGACCAAATCTGAAAGGGTGGTTGACTCTACTGTCCCCAATCCACAGTTTCTTGTAGACTTAGAAACTGAAAGGGCTAACCAGTCAGTTGATAATTATATTGTGACATAGCTTCAAACTCCAATTGTTAATCCCCTACAAACTGAACACACTCCTCCAACACCTCCAAGACCAAACCTACCAAGAGTGATGGCTGCTCGTTTTTCACCTCTTGCGCTGCTTCAAGTTTTAGATGATATGCCCACAGATTATCAAAGCAAAATCTCATTGTTTGATAGCGCTCCTAATAGCATTAGCGATCAGCAACATGTTGACAGAATGGCAGATTTTTGTGACCTTCATGAGATCGATGCAGAGAATGTGGCAATGAGACTCTTTGTACAGACATTTGTAGGTGAAGTGAGGAAATGGTTCAGAGGTTTTCCGGCTGCACGTATCGCTACCTTGGCCGACCTACAAAGACAATTTTTAGGCCGCTAGGAAGTAAAAAAGAATCCTCTCCAAATTCTGGCTGAATATGAGCAAATCAAACGAAACGCTGGTGAGTCGATCCAAGACTACTACATTAGACTCAATTTTGTTTATAATGAAATTCCTGATCATCTAAGGCCACCTGTGGGGCTAGTCATGGTGAAGTTTCTGGATGGTTTTGATGCTGACATGGCTTATCAATTAAGAGAGAGAGAACCGACCACAATGGAAGACATGCAGAAGATCGCGGTCAGCGTTGAAGCAAATCTGTTGACCAAGAGGGCTAGAGCAAAGGCAGAAAAGAAGGTCACCATAAAACAAGAATCGTCCTCAGTAGATCAGTTACTCTAGAAGGTAGAGCAAATGCTTAAAAGGGTGAAACTTGACAAACTTGACTCACAAGTTAGAAATCCTAACTTCCGTGGCCAACAACAACCACAATATAGAATAAGGTAGAGAGATCAGCAAGCCCAAGATCAAACAGCACAACAGCCAGTACTGCCACCTTTGCAGCAAAATTTTGTGCATGGACCGGAGTCAGATGAGGATGGGAATATAATAGGTGAAGAAAACCACTTCTTTACTCCTGATGATTTGCCTATTTATACTACTGAGGATGAGGAGTATGCAGAAAGTTCAGCTGCACACAAAGATGCCGATTTCATTCTAGCTAATGACACAGTTTTGGAGGAAGAATCAGATGAGTACCAAAGAGGCTATATGAATGCTCTATCCACCCAGCACCAATGATATTCACTTAGAAACAGAGACGTGCCAGTTAAACCAATTCAGAAGAGGAAAGCCATTGAGGCATCAAAGAATGATTCATTAGTTGCACAAAGGAAAGGAAAGGAGGCGGTTGATCTGGATAGCAACAAATCACCACCAGCAGAAAAATCAAATCAGCCAATTGCATCGAAAGAAAAGGAAAGGAAAGAAATCCCAGTCCAAGAGGTAGAAAAGATTTCCACTTTTAATTTAGAGAATGAAATTTCTAAATTGAAGGTATCCATTCCCTTGACTAAAATAATGAGGAACGACAGTTATAGAGGGAAAGTGTCTAAAATTTTGAATTTTGACCCAATGTCTGACATGGTGAATGTCAAAGATGATCAACCCGAAATGATTTTTGGGCCAGCATCGAACGGTGAGTCTCCAGATAATGATGTGCCACCTTTTTATATCAATTTAAGATTGCATGATTTTGTGTTACATAATGCCATGTTCGATTCTAGAGCTTCTCACAATCTCATGCCCAAGGCTATCATGGATAAGCTGGGTTTGGACGTCACCTGCAAATACCATGATCTCTATTCGTTTGATTCCAGCAAAGTAAGATGTATCGAGCTCATCAAAGAATTGGTTGTGAGTCTGGATCAAAGCCCAATGAAGAATGTTTTGATGGATATTGTTGTAGCAAACATTCCTCCCAGGTTTTGCATGCTTCTTTCCAGGACTTGGGTAGCAAAATTGAAAGGGACACTACAACTATATTTCTCCTATGCAACAATTCCAGTGTTTGGCCAAATGAGGAAACTATATCGAAAAAAAAATGAAATACATGATTACAAGCAAGGAGAAACCAATAAATCATCCGATTAATTATGTACATACAGATTTAGAGTCTTTCGTTTTGTATTCTGATAGTTTCAATGATATCGATAGTTAGTTAGTAGAAGTAGAAAATATTCTAGAAATAGCAGAAAATTTCAGAGGAGTTTTAAAGAAAGAAGGACAAGAACAATAGAACACCGTTGAGCAATCAGCTGAAAGTAATGGACAGCAAGCAGACAAAGCACAACAAACAGATTTTTAGCACTTACAAGAAGAGGAAGAAGGTTTGTGGACCATGGATTTCGATGGAGCAGTGGCAAATGATGGCGCTGGAATTGGTATTTGGGTACGCAGTCCTTTCTCCGCCCCGAACAAAGTGCCTAGTAACGTGCGGGTATGCTCTTACAAATTAGCTTTTGATTGTTCAAACAATGAAGCTGAGTATGAAGCTCTGATTGTTGGCCTAAAAATTCTAAGAAAGCTGAATGCTAAAAGGATTGCAGTATATGGCGACTCTGAATTGGTGATTAAGCAGGTCAGAGACGAATATCAAGAAAAGCATCGTCAGATGTGGGCTTACCAAAATGCAGTTCTATACATCCTAAAATTATTTTTAGAATATACCTTGACATGTGTGCCTCGTGTGCAAAGTAGCATTGTTGATGCTCTTGCTAAGGCAGCAAGTAGTTTGAAGATTCCAATGAACTCTAGTAATAAATTCGAAATCCATGTCAAGCATCGTCCGACTGTCCCAGAAAATCAGAGATATTGGCAAGTTTTCCAAGATGATGAGGAGATTGACGATTTTCTGCAAAACAAAGGTAAGTTCAAAGAAACCTCAATTGATGTAGAAAATGATGATGGTAAAGATAATGGTAAAGATGATGTGCAGATCAATCAAATAGACGTGTTGCAGCTAAAGAATAACATTATTTCTAAAGGCTTGATACCTTCAGAAGAACTCTTTGATCAAGATGATGTAGCCCGCAAACCAACATTGCAGCCAACAGAGAAGGGTGTGGAAGAGGTCAATGTTGGAACAACTGCTAATCCTAAAATGGTAAAATTGTCTAAAGCATTGCCAGTAAGGATAAAAGCCCAATATATCAGTTTGTTGTCTTCATTTGCCGATGTGTTTGCTTGGGACTATTTTGATTTGAAGACATATGATACCAATATAATTCAGCACACTATACCAGTTAAGCCTAATCAGAAACCGTTCAGACAGAAGTTGAGAAGGCTAAATCCAAAACTGCTGCCATCAATTGACAAGGAGTTAAACAGGTTGTACAAATCAGGAATCATTGTTCCCATTAGATTTTCAGATTGGATCTCTAATTTGGTGCTAGTACGAAAGAAGACAGGTGAGATTCGTTTGTGAATTGATTTTAGAAATCTCAATAAAGTTTCGTTGAAAGATAACTATCCACTGCCCAAAATGGATCATATACTTCAGCGAGTAGTGGGAGCATCTCGTATGTCACTACTTGATGGTTATTCTGGATATAACCAAGTTTTTGTCCATGAAGATGACCGATACAAGACATCATTCACCACTCCATGGGGAACTTTTCATTACGCTAAAATGCCTTTTGGTTTGAAGAACGTGGGTGCCACATTTCAATGTGCAATGGACTTGGCTTTCACAAATGTGAAGGTTGTATTTTTGGTTGTGTACCTGGATGATCTGATGGTGTTTTCCAAATCTGACGAAGAACACATGTACCATCTGAAAACTGTCTTTCAAAAGTGCAGAAAATATGGCCTATCGCTGGATCTGAAAAAGAGCTTGTTCGCCATGGAGGAAGGAAAACTACTCGGGCACATTATCTCAAAAGATGGCATTCGTATTGACCCAGCACATGTACAAGTGATCTAGCAAATCGATCTACCTCGAAAGAAGAAAGAGATTCAATCTTTCAATGGTAAAATGAATTTTCTACGCCGCTTTGTCCCTAATCTTGCCGAACACCTAAGAGATATTCAAAACATGCTTAAGAAGGACAGCCAAGTGAAATGGATGGAAGAGGCTGCAAAATCTTTCAATATAGTCAAATTGGCTCTTTCTTCGGCTCTAGTTCTAATCAGCCCGGACTACACTCAGGATTTTATATTGTTTTCATTCGCTTCGGATCATACTATGGCAGCTGTGTTGTTGCATAAAAGAGATGATCACGAAAGACCAATTGCTTTCTTCAGCCGAGCCATAAGAGATGCAACCTTAAAATACAACATCATTGAGAAGCAAGCCCTTGCACTTGTGAAAGCATTGAAAGATTTTCAGGTATATATTCTACATTCTCGTATTTTGGCTTATGTTCCTAACGCTGCTGTCAAAGATGTTTTAGTGCAGACAGATCCGGAAGGAAGACAAGGCAAGTGGATTGCAGCTTTGTTGGAGTATGATTTGGAAATAAAGCCCACAAAGCTTGTTAAAGGACAGGGATTGGCAAAGTTAATGGCCGAATCAAACTTGCATGCCTTAGACATAAATCTGATCGTTGCTATGATCGATGAGAATGAGGAAGGTTCGTCAATTCAGGTATTTGAAATGTTTGCTCTTTCTCCATGGTATTCAGATATCATATATGTGCTTAAAAATGTGTCACCACCGCCCGGCATGACTAGAAACAAAGCTAGAACTCTCAAATTGAAGGTGCCAGGTTTTGCATTCTAAATTCTGCACTTTATTGGAAAGATCCCGGTGGCGTTCTGTTGAATTGTTTGGTGGAAAAAGAAGCAAAGCAGGTCATGCAGGATTTCCACGAGGGAGACTGTGGTGGTCACCTTTTTTGGAAAACAACAGCAAATAAAGTCCTGAGGGCAGGATATTATTGGCCGAAATTGTTTGCTGATGTATATAAGGTTGTCAAGAGCTATCATAAATGTCAGATTTTTGAAGGAAGGTAGAAATTATAGTCTTTGCCACTTAAGCCCATTGAGGTGAATTCCCCTTTTCAGCAATGGGGGTTAGATTTCATTGGTGAAATTCATCCCGCTTCTTCTGGTCAGCATAGATGGATCCTCATAGCGACAGATTATTTCACGAAATGGATCGAAGCAATTCCCACCAGACAAGCTACAGATGCGGTAATTATTTCATTCCTTGAAAATAACATCCTGTCTCGCTTTGGTTGCCTAGGTAAGTTAATCACTGATAACGCAACAACTTTCAAATCGAGAAGGATGGTGGAGTTTTTTCATAAATATCACATCATTTTGGGTCACTCAACTGCCTATCATCCGCAAGGAAATGGACTAGCGGAGTCTTCGAATAAATCATTGGTCAACATCATTAAGAAGCTGCTGGAAATAAACAAGAAGAGTTGGCATAAGAGGTTGGTCAATTCACTTTGGACAGATAGGGCCAGTCATAAGAAATCCATTGGTATGTCCCCTTTTAAGCTTGTTTATGGAGTTGATACAGTGTTTTCTACCTCTCTCGCAGCCCCAGTAGTCAAGCTTCTTTAGGAGGCCGGCAGTGAAGATGATCCTATGCAGAGAAGATTGAATCAAATGGTCCACTTGCAGCAGACCAGAGAAGAAGTTTTCCAAAACACTTGCAAGTTGCAGGAGAAGATTAAGAAAATTTATGACAGAAAGGCAAAGGCAGACAAATTTTAGTTGGATGATGTGGTGCTGAAGTGGGATGCAAGGAATGAGGAAAAGGGTAAGCACAGTAAGTTTGAGAATCTCTGGAAAGGTCCCTTCAAGATTGCAGCATATCAGGGTTAGAATGCCTTTCTTCTGAAGGAAATGAACGAGGAAGATTGTCCAGGAGGCCGATCAATAGTTGGCTGCTCAAGTGGTACAATTTCTGAGTTGTTGATGCTGCTTCCACTTTCACTGTAAATACCATTTTATTTCAATTTGGTTAGAGTTTGTCGAGTCAGTCTTCAAGTCATTTCAAGATCAAATTTGAGTCAGTTTTTCGGTCATTTCGGTTTCGTTAATGAGTCAGAGTCTTGTGTTGTTGGTCAAATGATGACTACATAGCCCAATGGATGAAAGGCACTGTCTAGATCTTCCAGAGATCTGTTGTTCTTGGCACCTCCAAGGAGCTACCATCCCCCATTGGAGCCAATGTTAGAGTCGGTCTTGTCAGTCCTCCGTCAGAGATCAAAACTCTTTCTGCATTTCATTTCTAGGTGTCTCACTCCATCCACTCAGCTGCATTTCACTAGGGGCATGCCATAATATGATGGGAGGGTCTTCTTAGTCATTACCCCTTAACCCTCATGTCTGGCACCTGTTGGCTTAGGTCTTTTCATCAATGTTCATTAAAGTCCATGATAGTCAATGTTTGATATTTTAATGGACAAGAGTCATTTCAGTCATTAGGTCTATGGATTAGTCAATTTGGTCTTCAACCATGTCCAATAAAGCCATGCAGGCCAAAGGGAGGCCCTTACAAAGTTGTGATTTAAAGATTTTCATCGTTGAAGACCAAAAATCCAAGAAGGAAAAATGAAATAGAGAGTTGAATTAAATCATGGAAAAAGTGCCAAAACAAAACATTACCAAAGTGGGTTTTGAAGAAACAAAAATCAAAACCATGACTCCAATGTTTTTATATAGAGTTTTCATAAGAATCAAAGTCATTTTGCACACCAAGGTTAGAGAGAAGCATTTCAAAGTGATTTTGAGAGCTAGCACGTGTTTTGAGTGAAGTTGGAGGTGTTTTGACAGGCGCGGTGCACACGCAGAGGGGCACGACGCACTGAGGGAGCGGCGCACTAGGTGCGACCACACAGTGTTAAACAACACGGGCGCAACACACACAAATGGCGTGGAACATTGGGTATGCTGCGTGACACATACACATAGAGGCCCGATTTTGCTCCGAATTGCAACAAATTGCCTTCCAATCCCTTGAAATTGCCACGGAGGGTCGACATCTCGGTTGCTCATCTATTTTCGTGTTAGTATGATGATGGTTTATGGCCATTTATGGTTGCAATAAAAACTCTTAAAGCCTACCACTTAAAGTCATCAAAACCATTGTTGTTAGGGTTGTGAATTCGTTGTGTTGATGCCAAGGTTCCTCCTCCCTTTCATCTTTCCCTTCTTTCCATCGTTCCTTTCTCCCCTATTCCATTTTTCCCATTTTTCCTACCCTAAAATGTTACTAAACTCCTATTCCCTATCCCCTCCATTCATTTGTCAAATGTAAAACCCCAAAATCCTACCTTATACAAATTCCCAAACCCTCCTACATGTCCCTAAACAAAATTTCTCCCCATAATCCCTAATCTCTTCATATTATTCCCCTTCCTAATAGTCCCTTTTGCATTGTTCCCCTTGGTGGCAGAATTCAATTATATTTCATATCAACACAGGGTTTCATACATTATTAAAGGGAAGTCCAAGCACCGTCCATATACAACGTCATCTTTTCTTAAAGGAATTTGGTACAGCAGTCATGGCATCTAAGCATTCATCGGATTATGAAATGGAAACCCAAAGTGACTCATCCTCGGAAGAACAAGCTCCCCGAAGACCTCATAAAAGTGGCAGACATGTTAGGGAAGAACCAACCACCCTTACAGAATTGCAGGCCTGCCCTCTTGCTATGTCATGTTTCCAGCATCTGTCATGCTTTGAGTTTTGTTAAAAGGTGGCTACTGTTCGATTTCATCATGAGTTGGATCATCTTTTTGTGCTTCACTTACATGGAGATCATGCTATCTTAGCCGGTGTCACCTTCACACTTACACTTGAATCTGTCTCATTAGCAACTGGCATACCGAACATTGGAGAACCATGGCACAAGAAACAGAAGATTGATCGGCAGCATTATGAGCCATACATTAAAGCCAGTTTCTTGAGGCAGCTCAAAAGAGTCTTTCCATTCCGATATCTGAAAGATGAATATGCTCCTCTAATGAAGTTAATCATGAAATATTTCAGCTGTGAGGGGAGTTTCTCTCATTTATATGCTTATCACATCAGATTGCTCATGCATTTTACCAAGGAACGGATGATGAACATCACATATTTCATTTGCAGGAACATAGAGAGGATGAACACCTTCATGCAGCACAAAACCCCTCAGCAGCAACTTAACAATGTTTATCATTTTTCTCTTATTAAGATTTTGGTGGTTCATCAGCTGGGATTATAGGGCATTACTTGGGATGATTTCATCTCCCGTGACCTCTTCAGCACTTCACAGGGATTATCAGAGGTTGAACATGAGATAGGTGGTCCTTCTCATCAGTATGAGTGGCATGAGACCGCCAGTGTGCCGGTATTCATCATATATCAGAGAGGTGTTAGACATTTGATTGCAGCGGCAAAGCGAGTGTTATCTCCACCCGGGGTGGAAGGGGCCTCACTTCCGACATCAGCAGCACAAGTATAGGACAGGGGCAAGGAGCCCATGCATGACAAGGGGCCATCAGGTGAACAAGAGGCTGACTTCATTCTCATTCACGATGATGATACAGATGTGGAGAGTGCCAAACTTAGAAGGATCATCCAGGAGCAACAAACAGAGATCCAAGCCTTGTCTCTCAATTTGGGGAGGGCCAAGTGGATTATCAGGTACTTGGAGCAGAGGAATAAACAGCTCAAAGACCAGCAGGAGATCATAGAGCTGCAAAACATCCACGAGAATCGTCGATCTTCCCAACAGAGGAGGATTGAGTTCACTCCATTAGAGCAAGAGATTAATGATGGCCGAGAGTCTTGGCTCGAGCGGATCAACATCCACCTTGAGAGACTGCTAGAAAGGGCCGACAAGGACAAAACATTATTGAGGCATATGGTTTATCACTATAGGGCAGGTAACATGAGTTCCAAGGCTCGGATAAGGAATTTGAAGGCGAAATTGAGGAAAGCAACAAAAAGACAAAAGAGGCAAAAAGAGTAAGATCGGCTCTGAATATTTGTTGAAGCCTGTTTGGCCTAGCATGGCACTTCATAGAGAAGCTCCAGCCAAAATTTCAAAAAATTTGGGGCATTTTTGGTCTTTTGACAAATTTTTGTACAAAAACAAGGTTTTTCTCCCTGTGCGTCACGCCACTGGTGCGTGCTTATGCTAGGGAGCTCTAAATGGAAAAAAAATTATATTTTTGGATTTAGCATGAAAAATAATGACTTATGGTGCATGGAAAAGAATTTTGGGGAAGTTTTGAGTCCTCAGGAGGTCAAAAACACTCAAAACATGACCTCTCTGCCCCTATTTTGACACACAGGAAGCAGTCTTGGGAGATTGAAATTTCGGAGGGGCAAATGAGCACCAAATTTAGAAATTCCACTTGGGTTAGAAAGTATATAGGTAGGACTTGCTAACAAGCACACTTAGGCGCAATTTAGACTTCAGCGAGTACCTTAAAACCACATCCAAAGTGGCATGACACATAGTTTTGGGCGCGGCGCACAGAGACCCAAAGGCCAAAATCACTTCCGCTCCGCGAAATTTTGATTTGTGATTTTTTCCAAGTGCACCCGTTCATTTACAATACATTTTTCCTATCACCTAAGGCAAAGTTTAAAAATCATTTTCACTAAAGGTTAGCTTCTATCCAAGTGGCGAAAGGAAGGTGAGCAGTCACCCAAAAAATATATGCTACAGTTTTGTTATTTTTGTAATGCTGCACTTGTCACTAATGGTTGGCTTTTCATTTCTAGTTTGTAATGATTTAAAAAAATCCCCAACTTTGGTTCATTCCATTTCCTGATGGCAAAGTCTATTTATTGTATGAAAAACCATTTGCAAAGGGTTGGTTGGAATTTCTGGGAGACTGCGGGAGAGAAACTTAGTTACTCTTTGTACATTTTGACAAAGAATTAATGAAAGGCTGCAGCTCTGGTTCATGATATTCCTATGGTGTGAGTTTAGCAAATGTATTTTCTTTCTGTTTCATATGTATTTCGTTATGTTTCACAGTTCATTCATATTCATTTCCAGTGAAAGTTTCTAAGTAAGAAAAGGTAGAATTCATGTTTATTGCTCTGCCTTAGGGAAATTTTCACGTTCTGTGTTCTTCTGTTGAGAAGGATTCATGTATTTATGCCCTTTTCACCCTCCTAAACAATCTTTCCATTTCACATTATTTCAAATTTAATTGCTAGAATTTCCGCCTGTCTTGCCTCACGAAGTAATCTGTGCCTTTGTGTTAAATTCTCTGCTCATGCTGTTCTTTGGTCCCATACATCCCAGAAAACTCAGTCATTTATCAAAAATTGCCTCTTGTTTCAAATCTATTTACCTAGCCTAAAATCAATATTCATTGTAAGTCATCTCAAACCATATTGTTTATTTATTCACTGAGCGTGATGCGGAGAGAGCCCTCTCCTGTTCTGGTAGGGCTAGCTACCAGACTGAGCGTGGTTTGTGGTTACCCTGAACTTTGCCTTCTTTCAGCCTAAGGCAGATTTAGGTGCTAACACCAGGAACAAAGCCTAGATAAAGAAGAAATGAATCCGACCATATCTTGTAATTCATTCGCTAGAATTACCACTCCTCAAACCATCAAGGTAGAAGGACAAATCAAGAAGAAAAAGGTAATATTGTTGATTGATTCAGGAAATACCCACAATTTTATTCATGGTAAGATAGCAAAAGAATTGAATTGCTTCCTATATCCAGCACCAGAGTGTCAAGTGATGGTTGGAAATGGAGGAATGATAAATTGCTCTAGAAAGTGCCATAATATCAAGCTATCCATGGGAGAATATGTATTGACTAGCCCAATGCTTTCCATTCCAATGGGAGGTGCTGATGTTGTACTAGGAGTCCAATGGCTACAATCCTT
>APFE030117290.1:57196-83745 GCA_000404065.3 Pinus taeda
TTTGGTCGAAACGAAGTGAAATGAAGGGGATAGGGGGCTTCTAAATTCTTGGGGAAATTTTTGGGAGTGGGGAGGGATGTTAGGAAGCAGGGGAAAGTGGAATCTCAGAGATTGAGTGAGGGGAGGGGGTCCAAAAGGGCAAATCACAGGCCAAACCTAGAAAATTGCCAGGTTGTAGCTAAAAACTAGGGTTTGTGCAAAAAAATGAGGATTTTGGGGAATCTGAGTGTTGGGAAGTGTATTATATGGTACTTTAAGGATAGGGGAAGGTGTATGAACATCAGGAAACAAGTTTTTCCATTGATTTGACCATCCAAGAGAAATTGGCTTCAAAACCCTAGGAGAGGGAAATGAACTTGCCAAGGCACAACTGAAACATGAACAAGACGTAAAATGACCCTATGAAACTTGACATGATGATGACAACCCTATGAATGATGATAGAATCAGCTGAATGATGACATAGACCGCCATTTGGAAAACTTTAGAAGAAGTGAAAGCAAACCCTAGACCTAATGCCTAGTGACCAAATTTTGCTTGAAAACTCTTTGAAATGACAAAATTTGACCTTGACACTTCAAAATAACTTTGTAAGATCATATTTGATCACTGGAGGAAGGCTGTAAAGACTGACACTAACATTCCCCATCAGAGGTTGATTTTTGATTGGGGTACCCTCTGTGAGGCGTCGATCATTTCCCTACATCTCTCCCCATTGGGATTTCTTTTCTTCACCGGTGAAGTTATTCTTAGGGTCACCTCTCTTATCTTCTGGAAGACTATCCAACTCTTCGATGGAGAGCCTCTCAACAACGTCTTCATAGTCATCAAGTGCTAGGTTGATTAACTGCGATATGGAGTTAACGAGGATGCCTTGACATGTGTGCTGAGGCATGGATTTGTGTGGGTTGGATAGCGAGTTAATGGTGGGAATGCATTTAAAACCTCTGGTTAACTGTTAAGTAATAGGGCGCATGGCCCTGAGCTATTTGTTGGTGACTTTGAATAGGGGAAGCTCCTCTCCTCCTTGGGCATCTTCCAGAGGGGGGAGTTGGGACTCTTCTTGATGCAGCCTTGTGAAAGACAGACCATAAGGGGGAATTTATGGTATTTCACGAGGCATGGGGGGTCAGGGTTGGTTACTAACTTGATGATAATTTTCGGTGTGAGTGCATGGATTAGCACATGCCATGGCCCTCCTTATAGCACCAAATCTGTTGACGAGCTAGAATTTTCCACCAATAGAAAACAGGATCTCCTCGGTGTAGGTTCCCAACTAGAGCCTACACCATTTGCTTTAGGGATCGCTTCCGGTATGTAGGCCCGACTATCGATTATGTGTGTTGAGCTTGTTGTGGACAGAGGTGGGATGTGAACTCAATTGAAAGCATGGAATTCAATAAACACAAGGAAATAATTGAAAATTATCTTATAACATGCATACCATGAATATCCAGACTATTAATGACATAAACCTTATGTAATGTAACTGTTAGCAGACTTCAAATAAGACTCATGTTTTACAAAATAAAGTGCTTAACAATTTTAAAATTAGTTCACAATAATCAAACATCTATGAGCATAAATAAATGTGCATTGAAAAGCTTATACCAATACCAATGAAACAGTTCATCAACACGAGCATAGAGTTAGCAAATCAAATACCATCCATGTGAAGCAACACAAAGTTTGTAGTATGAGAAAACATATGACAAGACCACACATCAAAGGACTCTTAGGAACATATAATCCATCAAGGGAAGAAAATACTCATGGAATTATGACATAAAATATTTGAGGAATCCAATAGTGGAATATTAAAATCACTCCTTGCATCAATTAGAAGAGCATAATTTCTCTTAAGCAATATTATATCTCCAAAAATGTCCTCAGTAAAAGGTGCCTACAAATGTGTCATGAGGGTGTATTTATAGAATGAGCGTGACTCATGGCCTACCCTTAACTCTTGAACTTCTTCATGACTCTTCATCTACCCGATGACCCTTGGTCTCCATCATGACCTTTCGTATTCCAAAAAATGTTGTATTATTCCAAAGTACATACATCACAAAAATAAGCTATTAACCTAATTTATTAATTTAACAATAGCAAGTTATGGGATGTCCAGATTGAGTTGTTTTGTCAAATAGGTGTGCCATAGGTTGTATTCTACTACGATGGGAGTGGTCTGCAACTGATCTTCATCATGTCTGTGTAGGAACTCGAGTGCATCTAGGATGAGAGTGGTCCATTTTTCATTCACCTAGCTATTCAAGGTCACCAATTTGGTGTAAATCCGTACTCGTTCTACCACATAATGTGTGATATTCTCTTTGGTGACTGGCATGTCCTATGCAGGAGCTACTTGTTTATATGTATCCACAAGAACCTGTACTTCCTTTTAGATATCATTTTCCTCCTTAATTTCCTGAATTCTCCGATATAAGGGACCTCGTGAAGTTAGATCATAGATTCTAAGCCACTGAAAAGATGCTTGTATGATGCTAATACCTTGTCCACATATTTGGTCAATTTTTCTTTCGATTGAATCTTGATGTGAAGTTGAACCTTGGCGTTCTACATAGTGATCCAATGTTTCTTAGGGACCACTAACCTATTACATGGCTCACTAACTCTGCTTGGTTGGGTACCTATATTCGACGGCTACGCGCTACTATAATGTAGAAGCGGGCCGTTGCGACTTCCTTGGAGGTGCATTTATATAAGTGGAACCGCATAGTCGAACGGGGGTGCTCCTAGGTACTTGATGGACCATTCATGTATTTTATCTAGACAAATCATAAACTCTTTTATCATTGTGACTCTTTCCTTTGTATGAGCTTGTAGTGCCAAGATTAGGGCCACTGTGTGATGCAGTTTGGACATCTCTTTGTAGACCATCACTATGGCTTCCCCAAGGGTCTCGACTTCTCTTTTGATCACTATCTGAATTTTTTTGTACTTGAGTGAACTAAATGGAGAGCCTCATACTCTTCCTCTACTCTCTTTCTCTCTTTCTCTGTAATGGCGGCCTTTTTTCAGACGCATAAAGTCTATTAAGAAAGGTATATGATTTTCTTGCTCATCTAGACCACATTGTGTTCTATGTCAGCAACGAAAGTTTTCCCAGCTGAGGTGATCATTTCCAGGTTTGTTGTGATGTTGGGTATAATCTCCTTGGTTGTGGTGATTGATAAGGGCTTAACGGGATTCCTAGCACAAATTTTTTTTCTTTCTTGCACAATTTTGAGGCTAACTTCGTCGAAGGTGAACCTTGTGAGATCTAGGACCTCCTCTTCTCCTCCTTCCAGGAAACCTTGTTCTTGCAAGGGAAGGTGCCCGCTAGTGAGGGGAGTAGAAGGAGGCACATCCAATGGGGGAATCTCACTTTGCTCTATATCTAGCTTGGCTATTTTTCTAGTCTCTCCTTGATTGATTCCCTCAGTTTCCTTTTCTTTGTTCTTCCTTAGCTCTTCTTCATGCTCCTTTTCTTTATTTGCAAGCACTTTTTTCCTCTTTTCTCATCTTCCATATTTTTCAGCTCCCGTTCTAATCTCCTTTATCCTATTCTTCCCTAGACTTGCACTCCTCATCTTGTTTTCTCTTCTTCTTCCTGGGCCCTACACACCTCCTCCTATTTTCTCTTATTTGCTTCTTCATGTGCCCTTATTTCCTCCTACAACTTATCTTGTAGTTATTTCTTATTTTCATGCTCTTCTTGTTGCCTCCTCTTCTTAAGATGGCCTTTGTCATTGGAATCTTGAGACTATTTGATATCTTTCTCCCTTATTCTCTTAAGCTCTTACTTTTTTCTTACCAGGCTGGCATTTCTCTGTTCTAGCATTTCATTGATGTCTTCCTCTTTGGGGTCGCTCAAAATATCTTCAAACTCTTTCCCCTTATGCTTGTCGGATCCCCTGGTGTCGCACTGTGTCTCCTATTTTTTTAATTAATGGTGGAGGCTTTTTCTTTAAGATTAACATTTTCCTAGGAATCCTCGAGGAGCTCCTCATCTCTAGCTTATTGCGCACTCAGACTAATTTCCCTCGTGGCATTATACCAATTCTTCTCCCTGTCTTCATGATATTGTCTGGTGTGCAAATATGTCAAGCTAAACATATCTTTCTTGTAGTGGGAGGCCACAACTCTCTAAAGATCATACGTCTAATAGTTGAGACTTACAAAATGGCTTCCCTTTAATGCTTTAGCCTTTGCTTCCTCTTGTTTGAATTTTTCCACTACATATGCTCCAATCATGAGAGGGAAGGCAGGCCATGATTTCTTCTTTCCTTTGTTCAGTACCTTTAAAAAACCCTGTGTCATTTGATACTAGACATCTCACAGGAGTGTCCTATCCATGATGAACCTAGTTAGGGCATGGGGGGCCTTATGGGTACCGAACACTTTGATGAACATTCCCTCTTGGATGGGAAACCAGTGTGCTACCTTGATCATTATCTCCATATCTGTCTTTGACATGTATGGTGGTTCCTCACCAAATAGCAGCTGGTATAGTGGAGCGATAAAAGATTATGAAATTGCATCTAACATATCTCTATAGGCAGTGTCCCAGAAAACCTTGTAGTGGTTGGCCGCTTATGCATCCTTGTTATAGCTCTAGCCCTCAAATTGGCATCTTTTACACACAGCATCCAGGAGGTACGAAGCCATGTAGAATTCTGGAGGTTGTTTTGGATGTTGGTGCTTAGTTGTAGCTATGTTTTTTGTCAACGACGAGGCCAGAATGCTTCCCTAATTGAAAATAGCTCCCTGAGTCGAGACAACATGCATGAGAGATACCTAGGTACCGTATAATACATTTTAGTCTTCCTTACCATAAAAGCACACATGATAGCAAAAATTAGTTGAAATGCCTTCCTTAACCCCTTTATCATGTATCTCTGATATGATTTATCTCGAAACTTTAACTGGTCCTACCAACATTCCCTCAGGATATCTTTGACTAGGGTTACAAAACCTGAGAGCCAATTGGTATTGAATATCTCTTGTTTCTTCGACAATTTGTAGTAGGGAGCAATATCTGCAGGGGAGATTGCAACCAAGGATGCTCCAGTGTGGTCTCTGACCATCCATGAATACGTATGTGTATTCTGCAAGATCCAGTAAATTGTCTCTACCCATGGAAAGATCAGTGAGTGTGATGCTATCTAGTGTAGCCTTGACCTTTTGACATTTAGGTATATTGGAAAATTTTCTTGGGTTTCTGGTATGTCTATGTTTTAGAACTCCATAGATGTCATACCAGCAGAGTTTCATTGTTTTGTTAATGTTGAAACTTGTATCCCCATAGATGGGTGGCTCCTCATCCTGGTAAATCTCCCATGAATTGCTTCCCAAACCCCTCATTGGGATGGGGTCCCTTGGGTTAGCTTGGGTTTAGTTAACCCAAATTTTGTATATATTTTTGGAAAATATGTAAAGTCTCCATGATATATGGAAGAAAAGCACGTAGATGAATAAGAGTCAAAGGGGCTTAGCCCCTTGTTTTAAGTAAAGTTTTGAGTCAGCTTTGAGATTCACCCATGGTCCACGGACCATGCATTTAATGGAAAAGTCTATAAATAGTCCATTCTTAGTGAGTCTTAGGACAAGTTTTGATAGAGAATTAAGTTCACTGAAGTGTTTTGGCTAGGAGTTAAGGCATCAAACCTTTGCTTGCTGTGCTTAGGTAAATAAGGGAAGGTTCTGCAGCCGAGTGTGCTGAGGCTTGGTTAGAGTCTATAGTTGAGTGCACGGATCCCTACAGCTGCATGCATAGGGTAGTTTGAGTCTGTAATCAGTGAATTAAAGATCAATAGAGTTTCCCAAAGATTTACTAAGTATTTCCATTGTATCTGTTTATGTTATATGTTGTCGATGAATGACATGTTTTATGAAATAGTGATTGAATGTTATGTGAATTTATTGAATCTATCTTAATAATGTATGAAATGAATTCTTAGCCACTTTTGTGAAGTTTCATATCATTTATATTATGTTTTCCAAAGGATAAAGTAGATCTATGTGAACTCCAATCTAGGGTTACTTTTTGATGTGCGTAAGTAGGTAAATCGACTATGAAGGTTTGAAGGCTGCTTTAACTTAGATGTAGTGACATGCCCTATAATTTTATCGATCTGTGTGGAGGTAGATCCAAGGTGATGGAAGACATTAAACTAGTCTCTAGATGAAGAAAATTAGTTCTTCCATCCACCCATACTGCTTCGAGTGAGACTGAAGCCTGCACTACATAGGTTGTTTCCAAAAAGGGCCAGTAGTGTAGGGTTTTGCTAGTTGGAAAAACTAACTTTGAACCTGGTTCAGGACCCCCTAATCCAAAAAATGGTTCCGATGCAAGGACCGGGATCAGCTTAAAAGAGATGTTTGATGTCACATCATTGGAAGCCGACCAAGAAAGAAATTGAAAAGTGGTTGGATTTGAAGATTCATGAGTTCATGGTGAAAGGAAACAAGAATCCATGCATGTCAAATGAAGATTGGTTTAATAGATATATGTATATAGAGATACTCAAAATCTTCTTCTGCGCCTTCCCAATTGAATTGTATGAGTGGTTAGATAAATTGACAGATTGTCAAGGAAGGTGGAAGCTTGATATTCCCATAGTGTGGAATCCAGAATTAGTGCGATGAATAGAAGCCTCTGAAAACAAGATTGAAAAGGATGTCGATCATTAGCTTGATCAAATTCTCGAAGGATTTGTTACAGAATTTGTAGTTGACACTTCAATCAGCTATAGTGAAGTGGAGCAAAGATTATTCAAAGGACCGCGAGGTAAGTATTTAAGATCATTGAATAATTGGATTAAAATCCTATTATGTGAAAAATGGGTAATTCCATTACCTTGATGTTCAAGGCTACGTGATGTGTAATGCTCTTTACAAATTGCTCAAGATCAGGAGAAGACTATAGTCGATTGGTTAGACCTCCCTCAAGCGACGACGAAGGGGCGGTGTAGAATACATCATGAAGTGTTGTTCAGCCAATAACTCAGGGTATTACTAGGACAAATCATCCATCCACTCCACCTACACCTCCACCTCCACCTCCACCACATACACCTTCACCCAAACCTCTAGCTCCACTGCCACCATTCAACATTGCGAAGGCAATGAAGATGCTGATATTCAAGGGCATAGGAACTAAAGATCTAAAGTAGTCCTGGTTTGTTGCGAACGCTGTATGGACAACACAAAAAATCACTGATGATAATATCAAGAAGGATGAGCTAGTTATCACCTTGCAGGATCACACACTAACCAGGTACATTAAGTATTGTACTGACAATCCTTGTGCATCGCTAGCAGAAACTCAGAGGACTTTGAGAAAAGAGTTTAGTAAACCTAAATTTGACTCACATTCAGTGATTAAATTTAAAGATAACATGATGAAGGTTGAGGAGACGCCTTGGGACTTTCATTAGAGGTTGAAGTGCCATATTAGACAGGCTAACATGCAGATCTTAGATAGTGAGCATCGTGATAGGTTTATAGTGTCGCTTTTTCCCCATTTGAGAATTGATCTGTCACAACAAAAGATAGATACATAGGCAGAAGCCTTCTAGATCATGATGTGGTTGCCCGCATCACCTATTCAAGACACAAACCTAGGGGTGTAACAAATACACTCACAATTAGCAAGCCTACACCTAGAATTATAGAGTTTAAAGAAAGACAAGGAGACTAAGCCTGACATGTGTGTAGAAGTTTGGTGTTTGAAGTGCAAGGGTCATGAGCACAATAAGGATCATTGTCCCGTATTTGTGAATTATATTATGGGGAGGACTTCCCTTGAATCCAAAATCCCCAACATGGCCAAGCACGAGGGCCATGCTATGGTGTACCATTTTTCAAATTACTAGGAAACATGGGATGGATTACTGCCACTTGCTTTAGAAGTTTTTGCAAACACGTCAGCAGTTTTTCTGTAATTTCTGCAAATTTGTGGGCCATGATGAGTGCCACTATAAAAACTATGAGCTAAGGTTGGAAAGAATCCCTACTTATCATATGAAAGTAGAGACTTAGCCTCGAGATCAAGGTGCCAGAGGAGCGCATGAAGGTTTTTAGGGCCGAGGAGGAGGACCTGGTAGGGGTCGCAGTGAGATTATCTACTACAACTATGGATAACTGGTGCACTTTGCAAGAGATTTCCATAATCCTATGCACCTGTAATTTCAATACTACAGACAATTTGACCATACCATAGAAGAATTCCTGGTGTTAATAGCTAATATGAAAGAGAAGAAAATGTAGCCTCAGTAGACTATGTAGTATTTACAAATGATGACTGAGCCCTGCAGGGAACATAAAAACGTTAATATTGTGTTCAGAAGTGGAATGACAACTGACACTGATAAAGGTAAACAACCTGAAGAAGATGGATGTGTCCTCAAATCTCTGGATAAAGAAGTTGGTTTTGATCTGAATGGCACTATGGGAAAATTTATGAAAGCCAAGAAGAGCTTCGCTAAGGCCTCCACCTCAGGAAGCCCAAACAAAATGCAAGAAATCAGTGTGCTAGCAGAGGTTGATCCTTCTATACTAACTACATTTTTGGAGACTTGCATGAAGCTGATACACGATAGAAAGGCTATGGTTGGATTGCAAGAATTAATAAATAAATGTGCCCATAAAGAAAAGGCCCCTCATGAACACCTCGTGGTTAGAAATATTGGTAAGCATAAGGCACGAATAGGGCAAGGGATGCGGCTAAAATCGTAGATAGGTGATTATGAAATGGATTAGGTCATCATGTATTTGGAGTCTGACGTGAATGTTCTACCGAAACACACATGGGAAATGATGGGGAGACCTATGCTGCAGTGATCTCCGATTTAGCTCAGGATGGTGAATCAACAGAAAATCATCCTCATGGGATGGTTATATGCAGTAACAGTTGATATTGAAGGTGTGAGTGTAGTAGCATACTTTGATGTTTTAGAAATTGTCAATGATATTAATCCTTACCCCATGCTCGTGGGAATAGATTAGGCCATTGATACGAATTGGGTCATTAATTTGAAGAAAAGGACAATGTCGTTTGAAATAAAATCGCTTCGAGTTATAGTGCCACTGGATCCTACCAAAGGAGTGTGCTATACTGAACCCGTCTGTGACTATGAAGAAAGTGACAACAATTTGGATCAAATATACAAGATAACAAAATGAGATTAGGACTGGATCAATCCAATGGTAGATGGATGGGTTGCATGGGATTGGGAGACTTCCTGCACCTCTGATTCATACAAGGAATTAGAGCATTGGCAAAATCGCTTACATGAATTTTCTAAATTGTGATGCAATATGATGACAAAGTCACTACGCTTTGTTTCGTTGGAGGTAAGAAAGTTATCTTATTATGATTTTTTAACTGACATAGACCTGTTCTTAGATGAATTTGAGTGCAAAGTCCCTGAGGACCACTGCTTTCAAGCATTGGAGTTGGCATTGCATGATACATCTGCATGATGGTGGGGTATGCATAAGGATAGTTTTGTTGGATCGCGATATTACAAAATAACGATGAATCTACAGTTTGGGTGTGTTAATACTAGAATTAATGAGAAGTATAATGGAAAGGATGATCTGCATGATCACCTAGAAAAATGGACTAAGGAATGGGGGACAAAATCACAGCCAGAATGGGTACACATATTTTTTCATACCATCGATATAATCCCCATGAAATGGTATCTTGAAATGGAGCTCCGCCATGGCACTGCAGAATGGCATGTATTGAAGGAAGGGTTCTTATTGACTTTCAGATTTGAATATGGATTTGCAAACATCAATGAAGCACTGCAAGAGATTAAAGCAGTTGTCTTTAAAACACCGAAGGAACCTATGGAATGGGACCAATCGGATTGGAGCACCCAGCTGCGCCATGCATTGGACTGCTATAATGTGACCACTAAATAGGAGGAAAAAGACCCAAGGAATATCAATATTCTGAAGGCAGAAAGGCATCGCGAAGTAGAAGGCCCACAAATAGAGAACTTGGACATCTTCGTACCTTTGAAAACTAAGCAGGTAAATATTGGCACTGAAGAAGAATTGAAGTTCGTGTAAATTGGAGATTATTGGGACGATGCTACAGTAGATAAATTTATTGAATTACTTCATGAATACCAGGATCTCTTCCCCACAAAGTTTTTGGAATTAAATGGCATAATCGGTGATTTTTGCGTTATGAAGATCACATTGAAGCTGGATGCGAAGCTAGTTAAACAAAGGCCTTATCGCCTTAACCCTAAGTATAAGGAAAAGGTTCACCAAGAGCTAGATAAAGTTCTGGAGGTAGGCATCATAGAACCTATTGAAGAATCTGATTGGGTGAGCTTGATGGTGGTCCAAGAGAAAAAAAAATGGGAAAAATAAGGATTTATGTAGATTTGCGGAAGCTTAATGATGCATGTCTCCACGATCCATTTCCAACACCATTTATGGACAAAGTGTTAGACAATGTTAGAGGGCAGGAGGCCTATTCCATTACTGACAGGTTTTTTGGGTATCATCAGATCAAGATTTCCCCAGAAGATAGAAGGAAGACCGCCTTCGCAATAGAGTGGGGTTGCTTTTTGTACACTATTATGTCATTTGGATAAAATAACATGCCTACGATATTTCCCCATGTAGTCATAACAACATTCAAGGAATTGATTCATAAGTTCCTAGAAGTGTACTTTGACAACTGGATGATGTTGGGCATGGTGAAGTGCCATGTAGCAAGTCTGCACCTTATGTTAGATACATGTCGTAGATACCAGATAGCACTGAATTTGAAAAAATGCATATTTTGTGTTCCTTTTGGGATCTTGTTGAGTCATGTTGTGTGAAAGAAAGAATTGATAGTTGACCTTGCAAAGATTGTGGTAATTCTAAACTTGGAGGCCCCTAGGAAAGTCAAGCAATAGCGTACGACACTAGGAAATATGAGATACTATAGAAAATTTACCAAATCTTATGAAAAAATAACTGCGGCCATGGAAAAAATGCTAAATAAGGATGCAACATTCTATTGGGATGAAGAATGTCAGCACAGTTTAGATGTGTTAAAATAAAATATGGTAATTGTACCAATATTGGTATTTCTCTATTGGAAAAAGAAGTTTCATGTACATGTGGATGCTTCTTGCATTGTGTTGGGTGCAACGCTAATCCAGGTGGATCTTCAAATACAATGGCATGGAAAAACTCAGAAATCAAAGTTATCAAAATGAAGTCAAACCATGACCGGAGCAGAGATCTTGTCTTTCTAATTCCAATGGCATAAATAGTACTTCAATCCGATTTGAGATGATGAAGTTATTGCTAAAAGAAGGGTTCTTAAATCCTTAAGAAAATGAGGAACTTTTTTTGAAAAAGGAATCTTAAGACTTAAGACCAAATCACAATCAGAGGTTGCATATGGGAAGATTTAGGCTTTGGGCTATGGAACCCCTGATCACCGATCTCTGATCAGATCAGATCAAATGATTGGAGGTAATCGCAATCGAAGGTCTTACATATATGGATATTGGCAAGTGGACAGTGCGATCGGCGATTAGCCGGATCCGCGGAACCCTTATCGGTCACCGGCTATGACATATGTGGGGGATGCCAATGCGATCAACTGACACTGATATCGGTGATTGGTCATTGCTGATAACCAGGACAGGAACACCCTCGATAGGCCAATTGCGACCTCAACGTGGACCCGATATGGAATATGAGCCTGATTTTATGTTTTTTGAAATCCGAGTGAACGGTTTTGGGCATATTTCTTAGTGTTTTCATGATTTGTGAAGTTTTATCATTCTAAATGATAGAAGGCCATTTACAAGAATGGTTGCGACCGTTGATCCTTCCACTCTACCAACCTCCATAGTTAACCAGGCAAGCCCAGATTTAAATGGGATCTTGTTCGAGAATCCATTATAAAAGAGAATCAATAGAAGATTGGAGAGGAGGCATTGTTTTGGTGGCAACACACTGTTTCAAAGTAGGCCGAGAGCATCTATTGGTCTGTTTTGAATAGTTTTTACACTCCAGCCCCTTCTATTGTTGTGGGAAGTTTTGGTGTTGCATACCACTCCATCTTAGGAATTCATTTCATAGCCATATTACAGATTGGAGGTATAAGCCTCTTTGTGGTCAATTGATGATTGTAATTCTCTTTTCTTTCATGTTATTTAATAAGAAATGCCTCCCCATTGTTGAGTTGGGCTTTATTGACGTAGTCCAAATTAGACGAACTCTGTTATCAAGCCTTGGTGTCTTCTTTTTTGCCCTTGATGTGTTTACTTCTTATTTTCATATGTGCACATTTACATGTTAAGCTAAAATTTTATATGGAGTTCTTTTCTATACATCTATAAGTGGAAACATCATGGATCAAGTGATATCAAAGTAGGGATTTTTAGATGAGAATTGCATGTTTGTATGCTAACAAGAGGCAGGCTTCAAAGAGGTGAAGGTATTCTAGAACCTTTCAATCCAGAGTCAGGGCATGCACCTAGGAGTAGAAACATGGCTGAAGAGGAAGCTCGTATTGAAGAGGAGTGCAATTTTATAAATACTTTCTATTTAATGGCAGCGAATATCAGTCAGCTGGTTATAAGACTGGAAAAAGTTGAAGAGAGGAATCCAGAAGGACAAGGTTCAACACATGGGCATGATGGAGAAGAACCCCCTCCTTCTCCTTCTGGTGGTGAAGGTTATTCTTCCCCTCACCACCATAATCAGAGAAATCCAAAGGATGCATCTAAGAAACCTTTTTTTAAATTATATGTTAAATTTGATCTTCCTATGTTTAATGGTGAAAGTAATGCAGAAAAGCTTAACAATTGGATCCAGAAGATTAAGGTTTATTGCAGGGTTCAGAAAATCATAGAGGATGAGGTGAAAATCTAGTTTGTCTCTCTACAGCTGGGTAGTACAACTCTCATTTAGTGGGAGAGTAAATTATAGAGCAGTAAAAATGTGGGTAAGCTCTTTTCCTCATGGTCTGATTTCACTTCTATGTTAAAGGAACAATTTTATCCCTTAGGATAAAAACAGAAAGCTTTGATGAATTGGCAATATTTAAGGCAAGGCAAAGGGTAGGATGTTCAGAGTTTTACAAAATAATTTAGGAAGAAAGCACTGAATTTAGGTACTGCACTTGATACACCCGAGGTTGTAACTAAGTATATTGGCTCACTGCATAGTTATATTCGGCATTCATTATTGTTGTTTGAACCAACCACTGTTAACGTATCTAGTGTGAAAGCAATTCATATTGAGATGAGGGGAAAGAATGAAAGAGAGGACCAGTCCAGAAAGCCACCGTTCAAACCTCCCAAGGGAAAATCCAAAGTGAAATGGAAAGGGAAGGAGAAGAAAACAGCAGTAGCCAAAGAGGGATAGCAGCCTTATTGCAATCATTGCAAGAAATAAGGCCACAATGATGATCACTGTTGGAAGCAAAACCCATAAAAATTCCCAAAGAAATATGGAGGAAAAGGGAAGCAGAAAATAGCGGCAGCAGCATAGCAAGACCTTGGATCAGATTCAAGAGATGAAGCACTGGTCGCCGTAGTGGGAACAAAAGGTACCCTTACCCCTCCTGTTGATTCTAAATCACATGGAAGCACCAGTTTTATAGATGGGTCCCTTTCAAATGATAGAAAAAGAATTGAATTATTTCATATTAGAGCTATATTAAATCATACCAAAGTAGAAAATCTATTTGATATGGGGTACCAAGAAAATTTAATTACAGAATCCCTGGTAAAGAATCTTGGTTTACAAACAAAACAGCACCCAACGCCTTACCCGCTGGGATGGATACATGATAAAGCTAAATTGAATGAAACCCAACAATGTAAGGAAAAAATTGTGATTGTGTCTAAGCTAGTAGACAAAGTAGAAATGGATGTAATCCCAATGGATATCTGTGGCATGGTATTAGGGAGCCCATACCTGTATGACAAGAAAGCAGTCTTTTTCCACCATGAGAATAAGTATCACATCACGAAGGATGGGGTAGAATACATAGTGTGGGCTCATCAAAACAAGATTAATGCTAGCCTTGTAAGCACTGGGCAGATGAAACGGTTAGTGAATTCCATCAAGACATGCATGCTTATGGTTGTAAGGAAAAAGGAGGCCGAATTCGTAGACGCGTTCCAAAGATGCAATGAGAAGCATAAACAGGAATTGATGGACTTAATTTCTAATTATAATGCATTGTTTCAGGAGCCATAGGGACTACCTCCAAAAAGGGAGATCCAACACGAGATCCACCTATTGGATGACGCCCCTCTGCTAAATATCGGCATCTGCAAAATGTCAGTAGTCGAAATGGAGGAGATCAAGTGTCAAGTACAGGAATTGTTGGACCAAGGTGTAATCAAGCCAAGCTCTTCTCCATGTGGGTCGCCGATTTTTCTAGTGCCAAAGAAAGACAGCAGCTAGAGTATGTGCATGGACTACCACGCGCTTAAAAAAATATCATTGAAAAATCACTATCCCCTCCAATGCATAGATGATTTATTGGATCAATTAAAAAATGTTCTATATTTCACAAAGTTAGATTTGTGCAATGGCTATCACCAGGTCCAAATTACAGAGCAGGATGCATGGAAAACCACTTTCAAAAACAGGCAGGGGTTGTTTAAATGGATGGTGATGCCATTCGGGCTTTGTAATGCTCCAGCGACCTTTATGCTCGTTATTAACAATATATTTCAGCCTTTCATTGATGAGTTTGTTCTCGTATATTTAGATGATATACTAGTTTTCAGCAAGACTTGGTTTGAACATGTGAGTCATGTAAAGAAAGTGGTTGATGTGTTGAAAAAAGAAAAACTCTTTGTAAAATTGTCAAAGTGTGAGTTCGTGAAAACCTCTTTGGGTTACCTACGTCATATTTTTTTTCATGGTTAGTTAATAATTGATCTCACTAAAGTTGAAGCAATTGTGAATTGGCCTAAGCCTACTAGTGTAACTGAGCTCCGTAGCTTTCTAGGTGCAATCCAGTATTGAAGGAGATTTATTACTAATTTCTCTGTTATTGCAACACCTTTTCACACATTGGTAAGTGTGAAACAAGTCTTCCAATGGGGAGGAAGACAACAGAAGTCCTTCGAAACATTTAAGGAAAAAATTAGCACCGCGCCAATTTTAGCCTTACCCAATCTGCAACAGCCATTTGAGATAAACCGATGGCAGTAGTTATGCCATGGGAGTTGTACTAATGCAGCAAAAGAAGCCAATTTGTTACCATTCTGATAAGTTCTCTCAAGCTGTGATAAACTATCCCACCTAAGACAAGGAGCTTTATGCCTTGGTGCAGAGTGTGAAAAAGTAGAAACACTACCTAATCAACAAGGAGACCATCATCCATGTAGATCATCAGCCCTTGCAGTACCTTCAGTCACAAACCAAGTTGCAGCAAACTTGTCATTTCAAGTGGATGGGATTTCTTCAATAGTTTCATCTGGTAATAAAGTATAAGAAGGGCACTAGCAATAAAGTGGCCGATATGCTATCTCGCCCTCCTATTTCTGCTTCTGTTATTTTGCGTAATGCTTCATTGTCTTTTGAAAGTTATGCTGAACAATATGTTAACAATGATGACTTTAAGGAGGTTCATGCAAAACTAACCCATGGTTCACAGGTGGACAACTAACACTTGCAGTGGAAAATGTTATATCACCTTGGTAAATTGTGTATTCCCACAGGAGAAAGAGTGCATGTAATTCAAAAGGCCCACACCTCTCTTGTGTTTGGACACCTTGGTGTCAAAAAGACTTTATGTCATGTACAAATATTTTGTTTTTGGCCCCATATGAAAAACATTATCACTCGCTATGTAAAGGCTTGTGTGATGTGTTCTATTTCAAAACCCTCTAATAGAAAACTTGGGCTCTACACACCACTCTCTATTCTGGGTCGTCCATGGGAAAGTGTGTGAATGGACTTTGTAGGAGGTTTACCTTTGTCTAGGAAGGGTCACGACTATTTGTATGTCGTCGTTGACTATTTTAGCAAAATGTGTATTCTTATGCCTTGTAGAAAGTAGATTACTATAGAGTAGACTGATTCTCTTTTCTTTCAATATGTTTGGGTCCATTTTGGATTACCCACGTCAATTGTGCCAGATTCGGACTCTCGCTTACTTGGAGAGTTCTAGACCAACTTGTGGAGGATGATGGACACCAAACTGAAAAGAAGCACACCATTTCACCTACAAACCAATGGGAAGACAGAGGTTGTTGACCATACCATGGCACACTTATTACGAGGCTATTGTGGGAAACATCCCAAGTTGTGCGATGAACATCTCCCGTATATACAACATTCTTACAACCGAGTAGTGCATTCATCGATGCAACGTTCACCATTTGAGACATGCTTTTCTTATCTGCCAAAGGACCCTTTTTACATGGTCTTTGGAAGGGAGAATGGCTCCAATGGATGTAATGATAAAGGCAAAGCTCAACAGTTCATTCAACAAATCCAAATGATTCACCAAGCAATGCAAGAGCAGTTGGAAAAGAGTCAAGCCTGTTACAAGGCTCGACATGATAAACACCGAGTTGACCATCAATTCCAAATATGCAACAAGGTGTGGTTTCATATCAACAAATATAGGATGAAGGGAGAAGGAAAGAAATTTCAGCTAATCCGGTATGGACCATTCACAATAGTGGAGAAGATTGGGATCAATGCCTTTCGTCTTGACTTGCGAGTATATATGCAGATGTACTCCATACTAAATGTGGAGAACCTAAAGCTGTATGAACCTCCTTTGATCATGGACACTGATGAGGTGGGCACAGTTCCTACCGTCGATAATTTTGCACCTGAATATCTCGATGAGTTACCCAAACACATCATCCTCGACAGAAGAATCAGGACTTCACGGTGAGGAGATGTAGAGTACCTTCGAGTTGGATTTAAGGGAATGCATCCCAGCAAGGCCAGATGGCTAGAGAAAGAGAAAGTGAGGGCACAGTTCCCTCACTTTCCAATCGACTAATGAAAAGATTTTGGCAGTCCAAAAGCTCCTCAATGGGGAGGATTGATCTAGGTGGATCTTCAGATATAATGGCATGGAAAAACTCAAAAATCAAAGTGATTAGAATGGAGTCAACCTAATACCAAAGCAAATATCTCATATTTCCGATCCCAACGGCACAAACGATACTTCAATCTGAGTCCGGATGATGAATTTATTGCTAAAAGAAGGGTTCTTTAGTCCTTATGAAAATGAGGAATTTCCTTTGAAAAAGGAGTCTTAAGCCTTAAGGAAAAATTGCAATTGAAGGTTGCATCTCGGCAGAATTAGGCTTTGGACCATGGAACCCCTGATCACCGATCTCCGATCATATCATATCGGTAGATCAGAGGTAATCACAATAGAAGGTCTTACATATATAGATATTGGCAAGCAGAGAGTGCAATCGACAATTAATTGGATCGGCAGAACCCTTATTGGTCACCCGGGGTGACATATGTGGGGGATGCCGATCTGATCGACCGATGCCAATATCGACAATCAATGATCGGTCATTCCTGATAACCAAGATAGGGACACCACTATAGGCCAATTGTGACCTCAGCATGGACCCGATATGAAATATGAGCCTGATTTTATGTTTTCTGAAATCCAGGTGAACAATTTCAGGCAGATTTCTTAGTGTTTTTGGTATTTTTTAAGTTTTATCATTTTAAACGATAGATGTTAGATGATCAAAAAATACAATTTTATCATAGGTTATAAAATTAGAATAAAATAATTATTAATTTAAGATATTAAATTAATAATTTTTATTCTAGAATGTTTAATTATTTAATGGAGACTTTTAGAATTAGCATATTGTTGTAACTAGATATGACTCTCCGAATGTGTCGTATCTTAGGCTCTATTTTAGGAGATTAGTTAGCTAGTTGGTTTCAATAGCATTTATTGTAAATGGAAACTTGTTATTTAATAAGTGATCCATAATTAGAGGTAGTTAGGACATGGAGCTTATAAATAGCTCATTGCAAGATTGTTTGTGTTGTTTGGATGTAAACTCTTGCAAAATCAATTATGTAATTATTTTTTTCTGATTAATAAAATTATGTGTCTGAGGACACTTCTGCCATTATTGTGGTATCAGAGCTATAGTAATGCTACAGTGGATGTGAGGAGGAGATTCCAGATCTACAAGTTTTTGGAAAACTCCATTGAATTGCTTCAGCAAATGATTGGTATGAGAATTGTCCAGTTTTTGTTCAAAAGAAAAGAAAGTTTATTATTTTATTGATTTTAGATTTTTTTAAAATCTGAAAATTAGTTATTGTATTATTATAAAACATTGTTGTGCCTTAGATTTTCTATTATTATGTAAAATTTCTAAAATCAATAATTTCTTTAAATCAATTAAGCTCTTCCAGAGCAATATCCTGATTTTGCATTAGAATCTCTGCTGCTAGCTTACCCCACAAGGCACTCAAACTCCTTTCACTGTTTGTATAAAAGTGCGATTTTGGTATAAAAAGTCTGCTGCCCCTGAGTAATTTCCGCACTCAAACTGAAACTTATAAATGTAATCCCCGATGTATCATCGACACTGAATCCGTTTATGTGGAGGTTGCTACAAGCAAATCCATTGTGCGCTCCCGCACCCAATGCGTGAATGTGAAGAATCTGTTGCAGTTCCTCAGAAGAGATGTACCCATTGCTATTGATATCGAAGCGATTCAAGCCTTAATCCAACGTCCTTGCACAACGATTTGTATAATGAAATAAACAGCTTCGGCCATCATACTAAATTTGCAGTTTACAGGTCGTAGTGTTCGTTGTTGTGCCCCATGGCTCAGCAAGGACCGCGCTTGCTCAAGCTTCCACATCGTCGAAAATAAATCAGGATATTTCGTGTAAGTTCCAACCTCTGCAGTGTTCGAACAAGCTTGGAGTTATGGATGCCCAACTGCCCACAAGTTACAATCAAGCAGCCTGAATCAAAGACTTTTTTCTTCCCAAGGATAATTTTGAGGGAACACTGGAACAGAAGCAGAGTTTTCATTACCATACTTTTTAGTCTCCAATTCCACTGCCTTCTTCACCATCAGCGGATTTGCCAACTGTAGCACGCCTGCCATTCTTGTCCACGTCAACCTTTTGGGCATTGTGTGTGCCTACTGCAGCCGAGTCCGAGTCCGAATCTGAGGCTTCATCGCTGGATTGTTGTACTCAAACAACAGAGCTACGACATGCTCATCTTCTTGTTGGGAACGGGAATACAAAATGTTCATCTTTCATACAACTGGCTGACTCCGATTCTAAATATCCATCTCAATGTGTAGAAGCAGTTCGATGTTAATACCAATGCTAATTTAGCGGAGTAGTAAAGAGTTTTGTTTGTAATTTTGGGAGAGATAAGGAATAAGGAGTTTTGTTTGTAATTTTGGGAGAGATAAGGAATATTATATTTTTGGGGAGATTTAGTAATTTTTTTAATTTGGGAATTTATGTTTTTTGGAGTAATAAGGAGGTTTATTTGTAATTTGTAAATTGGGGAGATAAGGTGTGTTGGGTAATTTGTTTTTAAGAAGTTTTTTGGGATCATCACATTGTAACTCAAAGTATTTTTTACTTTGAGGGGGGGTAAATTCTTTTTTACCATATTGTGCAAAAGACCCATTGTAAAAAGTCAGATTTTGAAAGTTGCCTTGTAAAAATTTGAGATATTGACTAGAGCCAAGTGCAAAGCTCAGTCAATTTTCTCCTGTTTGGACGACTATTCGAGGGTCAATGCTAAGCCTCGATAGATCGTGTTTTTTACGTGGTTTGTTGTGTTGACTATCTTGTCCTTTTTGTTCTGATTCTTGATGCGACGCTTCAACGCTACAATGTCTAGGTTGATTAATTTGTTTTCTGATTCCGACAAACTTGAAGGCACCAAATCTTACAAAACATGGCATCGACTCATTGAAAGCACACTCATTTATAATGAACTATGGCAGGGAATATGTGATGGAGATGTTAAGCCGAATAAACCCACAAATGCAGATGCACTGGCAAAATGGGAAATCAAGAATGCTAAAGCCTTAGCTCTTATTAAATCGTCTGTGAATGATGAAATGTATGTCCATATAGAAAATGCTATAGATGCATGGTCTGCCTTGAAAATTTTTAAAGACCTCTTTGATACTCAGCCTGAATCAAAGAAAGTCGTTCTACAATTAAAATTGTTGCAACAAAAATTAACTGAAGGTGGTGATGTTCTTGAATATCTCTCAAGACTCAAGAATATCAAGCAAGAAATTATTAATGCTAGTTTTCCCGCAATTGATGATAGCTTTATGGTCACAATTGTAATTGCTGGGCTTCCTTCTTCCTATATGCATTTTTTAGAGACTCTACAAGTAACTGGGAAATTAGAGAAACTAAAGTTTGATGAGCTTTGTGAAATGTTGAGTCAACATGATAAAACTTTTGGGAAGAAGAAGAAAGCTGGTGAAGATGTTTTACTCACAGAGGCTAGCACTAGTAAGTCATCAGTAGATAGTTCTCGAGGAAGAGGCAGAGGGAATCAGAATCAAGCAACACATAATCGAGGTCGAAGCCAAAGCAGAGGCAACAATTTTAACAGAGGAGGAAGAAATCATTTTCAAGGTAGAGGAAACAACCAAGGAAGAGGCAATTTTCAAGGACAAGGATATAATAATCAAGGTAGAGGACAATCTCAAAATAGAGGTCAAAGCAGAGGCAGAGGACAATCTTCAGGAAGAGGAAGAGAATTAAGTCAAATTGTGTGTCGAAGATGTAACAAAGTTGGCCATTATGCCGAAGATTGTCGAACATCACTTAATAAAATTCCCAAGTTTTAGCAGCATTCAACACAATTTGAAAATGATCAAGATGAAGATATCTCAGAATATGTTTTTACTTCCTCACCAGCATCACAAATTTCATCCCATCTTAGAAGTGACTATGAAGATGCCTGGATCTTGGATTCCGGGGCAACTCAGCACATGACTTGTCGACGTGATTTTTTCTTGAATTTTCAAGGTTGCCAACTTAATTCCATTTTTCTTGCTAATGATACAAAATATACTCCTTACGGAAAAGGAGTAGTAAACTTTTTTCTCCCTGACATTGGAGAAAAAATGATTTCCAATGTATGGTATGTACCCAATTTTAAGAAAAATTTTCTCTCTTTAGTCACGATTCGACAAGCAGGACATCAGATGATTATTGAAGATGGTTTAGTGAAGATTAATTCAGTGAAACAGAACTTGAAAACAGTCATGACAGGTTATGAATATGGAAAACTGTTATGGATGAAAGGGATAGTTATTCCAAGGCATTCTAATTTTGCAGAGGCAATGACTACAAGTATTTCACCTATAAGACTATGGCATGTAAGATATGGGCATTTTAATTTTGAGAGTCTTTCTCAATTGCAGAAACAAGGAATGGTTAAAGGACTTCCCACATTCAAAAGGGAAAATGCAAAACATGAAGCTTGCATTTATGGCAAACAAAATCGAGAAAGTTTTCCAACAAGTTCATGGCATGCAAACAGGCGGCTACAACTAGTTCACAGTGATGTTTGTGGTCCACTAAAAACTTCATTTGGTGGTTGCAAATATTTCTTACTATTCGTTGATGATTTCAGCAGAATGACTTGGGTTTACTTTTTGAAGAACAAGTCAGAAGCATTTGATAAGTTTAAAATTTTTCACCAACTTATTGAAAATGAAGTAAAAGAAAAGATAGGTACTCTCAGGACTGATAATGGGGGAGAATTCACTTCGAATGAATTCAAAAATTACTGCAGTGAAAATGGCATAAGATGACATCTTACTAATGTTTACACTCCACAACAAAATGGAGTAGTCGAAAGAATGAATCGCACTTTGTTAGGCATGGCGAGATCCATGTTAACTTTCAAAAGGTTAAGTCGAACATATTGGGCGGAAGCAATTCATACAGTTGTCTACTTAAGAAACAGATCTCCAACTGCTTCTTTAGACGGAATCACACCTTATGAAGCTTGGTTTGGCTTCAAACCTCGAATTAAACATCTTAGAGTTTTTGGGTCAATTTGTTATGCCTTAGTTCCAAAATGAAAACGAACTAAGCTTGATTCACGAAGTTTAAAATGCACTATGATTGGCTATTCTGATGAGAAGAAAGGGTACCATCTTTTGACCAATGGAAAATTCATTGTAAGTAGGGATGTTATTTTTGAAACTGAGAGCAAAAGTGCTGAAGAAATTGAAAATCTTCTTCACAAGTTAGAAACTAAGGGAAGTAAAAGAAATGATAAAAAGCAAAATCAACCAACTTCACCAAATTGGTATGAACTTGATTTTCCTTCCTCTGAAGATGAGTCATCCAGTCCATCTACATAAACAACATCATCTGGGTCTTCTAGTAGCTCCTCCGCATCTCCAAGCAGCAACAGTTCTTCTGATAGTGATTCTCCACATTCTTCACCTGAACGACGAACATCAGTTTATATTAATCCTCTTTACAATGACGGGGACTTTACAAAAGCACAAACAAGTGAGCATCAACTTCCGAAATGGGCAGTTCAAATTTTGAAAGATGTAAAGCCTGATGAACAGAATAAAACTGGCACCAGAAGGGCACATAGAAGTGAAGGCAACTTTTCCTTGATAGAAAATGATTTCACTGAACCTTCCACATACAAAGAGGCAGTAAAACATAAATAATGGAAATAGGCTATGGTTGAAGAATATCAATCAGTAATTGATAACAACACTTGGAAACTTGTTGATTGTCCAGCAAATGTTAAACCCATAGGGTGCAAATGGGTTTACAGAATTAAGTATAATCAGAAGGATGAACTTGAAAAGTATAAAGCACGACTTGTCGCAAAAGGTTTTGCATAGCAGGAAGGCATTGATTATGAAGAAACTTTTGCTCCAACAGCAAAATGGAACACCATCCGATTAACACTTGCATTGGCCTCTCAAAAAGGATGGAAACTTCATCAAATGGATGTGAAAATTGCTTTTCTCAATGGGGATTTACAGGAGGAAGTGTATATGACTCAACCACCAAGTTTTGAAGTTGAAGGACAAGAACATAAAGTCTGCAAATTGATCAAGGCTTTATATGGATTAAAACAAGCTCCCCGAGCTTGGTATGCAAAGATGGATGAATACCTTAAGAAAGTTGGTTTTCAACGAAGTGAATCTGATGATACTTTATATGTGCGACAACAGGGAAAATATCT
This sequence comes from Pinus taeda, assembly GCA_000404065.3. Taxonomy (NCBI): domain Eukaryota; kingdom Viridiplantae; phylum Streptophyta; class Pinopsida; order Pinales; family Pinaceae; genus Pinus; species Pinus taeda. The sequence continues at coordinate 80,446 of APFE030117290.1, forward strand.
GGTAATTCTTGTTATGTATGTAGATGATTTGATCATTACTGGCAACCATGATGATCATATTTCACAGGTGAAAAAGGAGTTACAAGCAGGTTTTAAGATGACATATTTGGGATTACTTCACTACTATCTTGGAGTTGAAGTCTTCCAACATCCACATCATATTTTCATTTCTCAGAGTAAGTATGCAGCAGAGGTTCTTCAACGTTTTGGCATGTAGGATAGCAAGCCTATTCTTACCCCCATGGAGCAAAAATTGAAACTTTCAAAATTTGAAGGGCGGGAAAAGGTGGACAGTACAACTTACAGACAGTTGATTGGCAGCTTGATTTATTTGACAAATACTCGTCCTGATCTATCTTATGCAATCAGTATTCTTTCACGTTTTATGCAGGAACCACGAGACAGCCACTAGAATGCAGCCAAAAGAGTTTTTCGATATATCTAAGGAACAAAAGATTTTGGTCTTCTTTACACAAAGAATAAAAATTTTGTACTTGGTGGATATTATGATGCCGACTTTGCTGGGAGTATTGATGATCGAGCATCAACATCAGGTTATTTAATGAATATGGGGTCAGCAGTAGTATCTTGGAGTTGTAAGAAACAAGCTACAGTGGCCACTTCTTCCATAGAAGCAGAGTACATTTTAGCATGGGAAGCAGCATGTGAAATTGTTTGGTTGCGCCGAATTTTGCAGGACTTGGGTATTTCTCAGGCAGAAGCTACATCGTTATTCATTGACAACCAGTCAGCCATCAAACTTGCCAAGAACCCAGTTTTTCATTCAAAAACAAATCATGTGGACACCAAGTATCATCATATTAGATCTCTCATTACCAAAGATGTCCTCAAACCAGTTTATTGTCCTTCCGAAGATCAGATCTCCGACATTTTCACGAAACTTCTCGGGAGAATAAAATTTACTAAGTTCAGGGATGAACTTGGTATCTCTTGTAATGTATCTTTGGATCATAGGGGGGAATGTTAGATGATCCAAAAATACAATTTTATCATAGGTTATAAAATTAGAATAAAATAATTATTAATTTAAGATATTAAATTAATAATTATTATTCTAGAATGTTTAATTTTTTTTTCTCGGTAAAAGACTATCTAAACTATTGTATTATATGTACATTGAAACTTTTACAATCAGTGAAGCATGCCGTCCAGGGCCAGCAGTTGCACCCTGGATTTCTGGCTTGAGCACAGAAAGCTCCCACGCGGGGGCTGTGTCTACAAAATTCCCAGCATTCAAAGGCTCCCACGCAGGGGCAGCATCAGCTAAATTTCCCATAACCCTTTTCAAAATTAACATCGTCTCTCCAGAGAGGCCCAGCAGACATAAAAACTAAAGCACTAAGGTGCGGCGTTACACAAAATAGACACATGACTGCCCACGCAGGGGCGCATTACTAAAATTGACTGAAGATTATGGCTATCAGACAGCCAAATCTGATCCAACATGAACTTAACAGAGTTGAGAATTGACCAAAGACCATTCAGACATGAACAAGACAGAGGCAGAGGTGTTTGCTGCCAGACAACATAACCATAATGCAAAACTAAATTACCCGGTGTTGCTTCAATCCTGGGATCGGGCGGAGGGTGGACGGAGAGCTGCAAGATGTGCCTCAGCCTCCTCACATAGGCTTTTTTCCTCCACAACGTATGCCCAGCCATGGCCCTCTTCGACGCCTTCCCACATCGCCCTCCATTTCTCCTCGGTGATGCCCGGAGGTGCTGGCCCCAATGGTGGCGAGGGGGCTTGCATGGGTTCCTTCCCCCCGTTGCCAGCTTCCAACGATGGTTGCACAACTGTTGCATCCACTCCATCTCCGCCTGGTGGCATTGGTGGTGGCGCGATCGAATCTTTCTCTCCAGAATCTCCTTGAGGCGATTCCAAAGTGCCTTGTTGATCCCCATCATCCGCTTCTTCAGGAGATTTGGTGAACAGGATTGAGATGTGGGCATTGATGCCCGCGTTCTCCGACGTGCTGCCCAAGGAGAAAATGATAGAGCCAAAGGCCGGAAGCCCCGTCTCTTCCGCGCTCGCACTACCAACCTCCAAGAACTGTCTAGCCTGCAATGGTGTTGCTTTCGCCCTCCGATGGCAGTAGCAACAGCAATAGTGATGATGCTCCTCTTCTGCTGGGCGCCGAGAGGATGATCCTTTCCCTGGACCTCTCCTGCTCGGCTGCCGCTCTCGAATCCTTGCCATTGAGCTTTCACCACGTTTGCCCTGTTCCAAGACCTCTGCCAACTGGATGATGACCCCACGGTGCCTTGTGGGAGAATTCGAAGGCTGAATTTCCACAGAAGCGCAAACACCAGATAAATTATGCCATCGTTTCCGCTCGGAGTACCACAAACTACTAAAGTTGCAGTAATCCTCCCCAGACCAGGCTTTGCATGAGCGTCGAGCCTTAAATTTATCCCTGAACTGCTCGGCCTGTAATTCTTCCTCACGACCTTCCCTATGGTGGCATACGCAAGATACTGTGACTGCACTGCAGGGTGGTGGAATGTCCCCCCAATCCAGTTTCCCCTGACCCTGCAGAAATCCTTGCTCAGCCTTGTTATGAAATTGCAATACGCCATCTTGCGTATGAATAAGCACTTCGATGCTTCGGTGCGAGCCCACCTTAATGGCTTTCTGAACATCCATACTGTCCCTCTGCTCGGCATTGAATGCCTGGAGCTCGGGCCTTCCAACCTTAATTCTTGACGGCGTATGACCATAACTGCTTATCTCTGGCACGGGGCAGCACATGCTATGCATGTGTCTCGTCCGTCTGAGACGTGCCTTCACCCGCATCCGGGAAATTCTAGAATGTTTAATTATTTAATGGAGACTTTTAGAATTAGCATATTGTTGTAACTAGATATGAATCTCCAAATGTGTCGTATCTTAGGCTCTATTTTAGGAGATTAGTTAGCTAGTTGGTTTGAGTAGCATTTATTGTAAATGGACACTTGTTATTTAATAACTGATCCATAATTAGAGGTAGTTAGGACATGGAGCTTATAAATAGCTCATTGCAAGAGTGTTTGTGTTGTTCGGGTGTAGACTCTTGCAAAATCAATTATGTAATTATTTTTTTCTGATTAATAAAATTATGTGTCTGAGGACACTTCTGCCATTATACTCTATCTCTTTATCTTCTCTCATTACTGTGCCAAAGCTTATTAAACTATAGGTCCTTGAATACTCGGCCTCCACTAGTTTATACATATATTTATGCGAGTTGTATATGTGAATAAGTACTAGAAATACATGGATTACGCCTTTAGATGACT
>APFE030117290.1:84276-96866 GCA_000404065.3 Pinus taeda
TATATATAATGTGTGTGTGTGTGTTTGTGTGTGATGTCTCCAGTTTCCCGAGAATTGTATGAGACACAAAAGATCTAGATATTCTAGGAATTGGTCTTGTAAGCAATCTAAGGTTGTCTGTGGAAGTGACAACAACTAGTCAATATTAATATTAGACATAGGGAGTAAGGTTAGAAATAAGTGAAAATTGAAATCCTTTGGTTCTCTAACATCAAGTTTACTAACATTCTTATAATAATTGATTAATTTTCTAAGGAACCAAGTATTTATGCATAAAAATAGTTTGGGAGTATTTTTTTTTTTATTACTTCAAATGTTGGATTGAAAACGACGTACTCACATATCCTTATCAAGATCAATATTAGACATAGGAAGTAAGGTTATTAGGAGGTGGGAGTTATTTTGAAATGGTAAAAATTGAAACCTTTGATTCTCTGACATCAAGCTTACTAGAATAATTGATCAATTTGCTAAGTAGCTAAGGAAACAAGTATTTAGGGAAAAAGATAGTTTCAAAGTATTTTTTCCTTTAAATTCTAATATTGAAAGCTTAAAGGTTAAGACATCAAATATTAAAATATCAAGGACCTGAACTCAAAAATTGAATTATGATTTGTAAAATAGTTTTACATAAAATTGACAATTAAATGGTTCCATCTAATAATGATAGGTCTATGTGAAAGTATGTAAAATATATCATTTACTAAACTTTAATTGGAGTACTCCTATGCCAATAATATATGAATATAAGCATTTTACTACTCCCCATTTATTAGGCTAGGGACAAAGAATGGGAGGGGATTCCAGCACGACTCATTTGAGACCCAAAACATGAAATTTTAGAAACCATCCACTAACATATAAAAGAATAATTTAAAGTGATGCTACTTTGAATCACATTAATCCATAAAACTATTATAAATTCATGCATTGTTAAAAAACAATAGTAATTTAAATTTTATTATCAAATAATTTAAAAACTATATAATATAAAAAAAAACATTTTTATTTTATTATCACATAATTTAAAAATATATATATAATAATATTAATAATAATAAATATTTTTTATGTGAGATTTTGGAAAGTTTACTAGTTTATTTCCTAATTAATTTGTTACAATTGGCTAGGATTTATCTAAATCACAAGGAGTTTGAGAGGTCTTGAATCTATAATATGTATATAATTAAAAATCTAATTTAAACAACACAAACTAAAATTTAGCCACAAATATTTTAAACCAGAAACTCCAAAAATCACACTTAAAATTTACTAAAAATAACAATATATAAATATATAAATTATAATAAAATGACTTATTAATTATTTTATAAAAATTATATTTTTTATTTATCTATTTATTTTAATATTTTAGTAAAACAAACTTAAAGTTTCTTCCTTATAGTTATTTTTCAAAACTTCTAAAATTCATGTTTTCTTCTCAAACGTGAATTGAATTAAATTCTAAAACAAACTCAATTTCCAAAAACTTCAATGACGTATCCATATAAAACCAATTTAAATTAGAAGAGGAATACAAAGATCCAAAAAGAGTCTAGAGTTAACAAGGAGGCTGGAAACTTTTTCAATGCGAGACGATATTCAGTTCTCCATGGTTGTAGCACCCATATTTATGGTAGCAAAATTTCTGGGTATTTCAAATTCATTCAACTCATTAGTGGAGGAGTTCAACATACAACAAAAGCGATGACGAGATCCAGGGGCATAAAGTTTAGTCACAATAATATGGCTACGCCACTCTGCAATATCTTGAGAGTATTAGGAGTGGTAATTCTTTCTAATGCTTTATAAGATATGGTCAGATTCATTTCTTCTTTCTTTGGGGTTGGTTCCTGGTGTATATACTCTTATTTTGACATTTCTTGATCCTTTTCTTCCTCCTCTCCACAATAAATGTAAAATAATTTCTTCTTAGCACACTTATGACCTTTAATGTATTTGTTATCATAATTGTAACAAAACCCTTTTTCTCTTTTTTCTTCCAATTGTTGTGGTGTAATCCTTGTAGGTTGTGGAAGGCTAGGAGAAACAATGCTTCCATCTTTATAGTTATATGGGATAGACTTCCTTGTTGACATAATTTTTCTTTCAGCTTTGTAACAAAGCCATTTTTTCTCTTTTTTCTTCCAATTGTTGTGGTTTTGCTCTAAAGAAGGTGTTGCTCTTTGTATCCTCCTAACACGCTATCATTTCCTCTATGAAATTGATGACATAACAAGTTGCTTACGAGAAAAAATCCCTTTATACCATAAAAATTAATCTTGCTCTAAATATAAAGATGCAATACATACCTTTTGTAATATTGGTACACCATGTAGATCAAAATATTTCTCCATCTGTAGTATCCAATTTACCAGATCCTTGCCATCAAAATTCCTCATCTCGATTTTTCTTGATTTTAGGAGCTCGGTCTTGAAACGGCTGTAACTCTGTACTTTCAGATCTTTAATTGCGACCTGCAATAGCCCTCTACATATTTTTTACAATACCACCAGTCTGATATAATTTAGATTCTCTAAGAAAGAGTCATGCACAATCTCCCAAGATGACCTGATTATATACCTTTTAAGAAGAGCGAACTTGTATGAAGTTCCACGTGTCATTGTTTTGACCTTAGGATCTGACAAATATATGCAGGAAGCTATAGTTCATCCTCTTTATGTAATTTCTTACCAACTTTCAATTTGATGCTCAAAACAAAAGTTATGACTATTTTCCTATCTACAACAAGGCCAACTTCCTCAAATCATATCTCCACAAATATAGCAAAAAAATCTTCGAAATTTAGACCCGAGGTTCAAAATGATTTCAACCCAAACGGGTTTTAGTTTTAGCATCTGAAACGTGGCAGAAAAAAAGTTATAGCAAAATGCCACAATGACCTATTTGGAGCAGTGAAACCCTAGAATCCAAAGCTTTGATACCAAATGTTATGAAACTCGCTCACCAGAAAGATATAAAAGATAGATCAACACCTTAGAAATAAGGCTCTTCGAGGGGGAAACCTCCTTTACATTACACAAATGAAAAATTCTTGGATGATACAAATGACAAGACCTCCTTTCTATATATAGGAGTCTAACGGGTCATAATATAATTAGAGCCGATATAAGAATAATAATGTAAGGGCACAGTAATAACAATAGTGGGCTTCTATGGGGCACAATAGTAACAATATGGGGAGTAAATGGGTACAATAATATAATAAGGGGGTTGTACTAATAACAATAAGGGGTTACACTAGTAGTATAGGGACCTAACATTCTGTTAGAAATTCAATATCATCATCGAACACTCCACTATTTACTATCCTTAAGGTAATGACTTGGTTGAGTCCTCAAACAAAAATGTGGTGAGAGTGTTGAAAAATACCATCAGTGAGAATTCGAGGAAGTGGGACTCCCAATTGAAGTTTTCCCTCTCGGCTAACCGAGTAACTCCTAAATGATCCATTCGAAAATCGCCTTTCGAGCAAGTGTATGGAAAGGATGTAATCTTCCCAATCCAATTGGTAATGCCAGTTGAAAAGTTACTAGAGGAGGCAGAGCAAGAGGTAAGTGTTTTGACATGAAGGATAAACCAATTGGTTGAACTTCATGAAAATAGAGAATAGGTGGGGGTTAAATTGGAAAATTACCAACAAAAGATGAAATCCATGTTTGAAAAGAAGGCCAAGGATCGACCTCTTCAACGAGGAGATTTGGTTCTACGAAGGGACATCCGATAGGAAGAAAAATGCAAACTCGGAAAATTAGATCCACTTTGGTTCGATCCTTCCAAAATTTTAGAAGAGAAAGGAAAGAATATGTTACTTCTCCATATTTTCATTGGAGTTGCCAATAAATGGCCAGTTCATCAAACTCTATTTCTAGAATTAGAGGTACTTGTCTTGCACCCATTGTAAATATTGGTGTGTGTATTGTAATTATTATAAGAAATTTCCAGTTTTTGTTGAAAATTCCACTTTCAAAAAAGTGTCATTTGTGTAGAAAAAACACCATGCCCAAAAGAGAAGTTCACAATCTGTAGGTTCTTAATGCATTGAAATCCAATGCCCCATCCCTAGGTGGAGCCAATGTTATCACCTTCTGAAAAGAGAGTTCTAGTTGTAAAAAGAGGGAAAAAGAACAGAGATTTTTGGAGCTAGCCTCCAAGCCATATGTTATCCTTAAGGTAATGACTTGGTTGAGTCCTCATACAAAAATGTAGTGAGAGTGTTCAAGAATACCATCACTGAGAATCCGAGGAAGTGGGACTCCCAATTGAAGCTTTCCCTCTCGGCTAACCGAGTAAATCCTAAATGATCCACTCGAAAATTGCCTTTCGAGTAAGTGTATGGAAAGGATGCAATCTTCCCAATCCAATTGGCAATGCCAGTGGAAACGTTACTAGAGGAGGCAGAGTAAGAGGTAAGTGTTTTGACATGAATAATAAACCAATTTTTCGAACTTAATGAAAACAAAGAATAGGTGGGGGTTAAATTGGCAAATTACCAACAAAAGATGAAATCCCTATTTGAAAAGAAGGCCAAGGATTGACCTCTGTGATGAGGAGATTTAGTTCTACAAAGGGACCTCCGACGGGAAGAAAAATGCAAACTCAAAAAATTTGATCCACTTTGGTTTGGCACTTTCAAAATTTTAGAAGAGAAAGGAAAGAATACATTCCTGCTCCAAAATATGGATGGTGGATCATTGGAGTGGCCAGTAAATTGTCAATTTGTCAAACTCTATTTCTAGAATTAGAGGTACTTGTCTTGCACCCATTGTAAATACCGGTGTACGTATTGTAATTGTTATATGAAATTTCCAGTTTTTGTTGAAAATTCCACTTTAAAAAAAGTGTCATTTGTTTAGAAAAGACCCCATCCCCAGAGAAGTTCACATTATGCAGGTTCTCAACGCATTGCAATCCAATGCCCCCATCCAAGGTGGAGCCAATGTTATCACCTTTTGAAAAGAGAGTTCTAGTTGTACAAAGAGGGAAAAAGGGCAGAGATGTTTGGAGCTAGCCTCCAAGCCATATGTTATCCATGATAACCCCTAGAAATGATTTTTAGTTTGATTAATCATTTGCATCAATCTGCCACTTTTCTTAAAGAGGTTATTGTGCTTTGCAAATTGGAGACTAAAGGAGGAAGAACATGTCCAATTTAAATTGTTTTGGATAAATTTCCATTTCTCTAAAAACCATTTCTTTCATAAACCTTGCTTTTTCCTTTGTATATCCACCTCTAGTCATCTTTCTGATTCCCATTTTAATTTTTTTAAAACATTTATAAATATGCCAAAACCCTTTTTAAGCGTTGGGACCCACAAACCATAACCTCTATCGACCCCTTCCCTTTTTGTGATACATATTTGCCTGTCTCCCTTTTCAACTTTTGCGATTGCAATATTGGACATCGACCATTTAATGAAGAAATTAATCTTTGCAGTAATTTTTGGGCAATAGAGCCATCCCACACTGAGATAGCTAGTCAATTTGACAACTGAGGCTCGACTAAAGATATTTTCTTGTAATTTTTATTCAATGATCCCCTCTGCAGATAAATAGAGGGTAGGAACACTTCTCAGAGGTTGATAATCATAAAGAAATAAGTACATGTTATTTTCAAGACTGTATGACTTTATGATATGCATCTTTCAGAATATTAAGGAAATATTGGTGAGTCCTCCTTCAAGTACTACAATATGATATCCCTCTACTAAATTCCATTATGTTCATGTTTCCTCTTTGAATTCATGTAATCATACCTGCTAGAAATGTTTCATATGCTCTTACAGATTCATTTATATTGACGCGTTAATGCATGTGCCTATATGGATCTTAGATATTTTATCTTTAAAATTGCGCTCCACGAATCATCGTGTCCATCCTCTTTCATCCATTCTATCTACCTTTAACTCAAATAAGTGTATAATTCTAGAGGCTTCCATATCAATGCGATAATTGTAGAATTCCTAATGCTTCAAGATCTATGTGATGAGTTACTCTATCTCGTTATACTCTCTCATTACTCTGCCAAATCTTATTAAACTGTAGGTCCTTGAACTACTCAGCCTCCTTTAGTTTATACATATATTTATGTGAGTTGTATATGTGAAGAAGTACCAGAAATACATGGATTACGCCTTTAGATGAATGAACTAACCCATGTTGTTTATTATATATGTGTGTGTGTGATGTCTCTAGTTTCCCGAGAATCATATGAGACACAAAAGATCTAGATATTCTAGGCGTTGGTCTTGTAAGCAATCCAAGGTCGTCTGTGGAAGTGATAACAACTAGTGAATATTAATATTAGACATAGTAAGCAAGGTTAGAAATAAGTGAAAAGTGAAATCCTTTGGTTTTCTATCATCTAGTTTACTAACATTCTTAGAATAATTGATTAACTTTCTAAGAAACCAAGTATTTTTGTAGAAAAATAGTTTGGGAATATTTTTTTTTTTATTACTTCAAATGTTCGATTGAAATTGATGTACTTACATATCCTTGTCAAGATCAATATTAGACATAGGAAGTAAGGCTATTAGGAGGTGGGAGTTATTTTGAAATGGTAAAAATTGAAATCCTTTGGTTCTCTAAGATCGAATTTACTAGAAAAATTGATCAAATTGCTAAGTAGCTAAGGAAACAAGTATTTAGGGAAAAAATAGTTTCAAATTACTTTTTTTTCCTTTAAATTCTAATATTGAAAGATTCAAGGTGAAGACTTCAAATATTAAAATATCAACGACCCCAACTCAAAAATTGAATGACCATTTGTAAAATAATTTTACATAAAATTGAAAATCAAATGGTTCCGTCTAATAATGATAAGTCTATTTGAATGGATGTAAAATATATAATTTACTAAAGTTTAATTGGAGTACTCCTATGCAAATAATATATGCATATAAGCATTGTACTACTCCCCATTTATTAAGCTAGGGACAAAGAATGGGAGGGGCTTCTGGCACGACTCATTAACGACCCAAAACATGAAATTAAAGAAACCATCTTCTAACATATAAAAGAATAATTTAAAGTGATGCTACTTTGAATCACATTAATCCATAAAACTATAATAAATTCATGCATTGTTAAAAAACAATAATTTAAATTTTTATTATCAAATAATTTTCTAAAATATATATTAATTAATAATAATAATAACATTATTTTATTCAGATCATATATTATATTATATATATATATATATATTATATATATATATATATTATATATTAATTAATAATAATTTAAAATATTATATGTGGGATTTTTGAAGTTTCTAGTTTATTTTCCTATTTTTAATTGTTTACATTTGGCAAGGATTTATCTAAATTCACAAGGAGTTTGGAGGTCTTGATAATATATTATATATTTATATATATTATATATTATATATATATTAGTATATATATATAATTATTAATTATATTAATTATTTATATATATATATATAATATATATATTATATAATATAATTAAGATTTGATTTAAACAACACAAACTAAAATTTAGCCACAAATATTTTAACTAGAAACTCCAAAAAATCACACTTAAAAATTACTAAAATTAACAATATATAATTAAATAATTATAATAAAATTACTTATTATTAATTTATGAAATTTATATTTTTATTGTCTATTTAGTTTTAATATTTTAGTAAAACTAATTTAAAGTTTCTTCATTATAATTATTTTTCAAAACTTCTGAAATGCATGTTTTCTTCTCAAATGTGAATTGAATTAAATTCTAAAACAAACTCAATTTCCAAAAACTTCAATGATGTATCCATATAAAACCGATTTAAATTAGAAGAGGAATACAAAGATCCAAGAGTCTATAGTTAACAAGGAGGCTGGAAACCTTTTCAATGCGAGACAATATTCAGATCTCCACAGTTGCAGCACCCATATTTATGGCAACAAACTTTCTGGGTAGTTTGAATTCAATCAACTCATTAGTGGACGGGTTCAACATATAACAAAAGTGATGACGAGAACTAGGGGCATAAAGTTTAGTCGCAAAAAGATGGCCACACCACTCTGCAATATCTTGAGAGTATTAGGAGTGGTAATTCTTTCCAATGCTTTATAAGATATGGTCAGATTCATTTTTTCTTTCTCTAGGGTTGGTTGTTGGTGTATATACTCTTATTTTGACGTTTCTTGATCCTTTTCTTCCTCCTCTCCACAATAAATGTAAAACAATTTATTCTCACTACACTTATGACCATTAATGTATTTGTTATCACAATTGTAACAAAACCCCTTTTCTCTTTTTTCTTCCAATTGTTGTGGTGTAACCCTTGTAGGTTGTGGAAGGCTAGGAGAAACAGTGCTTCCATCTTTATAGTTATGAGGGGTAGACTTCCTTGATGACATAATTTTTCTTTCCACTTTGTAACAAAGCACTTTTTTCTCTTTTTCCTTCCAATTGTTGTGGTGTTGCTCTAAAGAAGGTGTTGCTCTTTGTATCTTCATAATGTGCTATCATTTCCTCCATGAAAAGTGACCACATAACAAGTTTTTTACGAGAAAAAAGCCCTTTATACCATGAAAATTAATCTTGCTCTAAATATAAAGCTGCAATACATACCTTTTGTAATAGTGGTACACCATGTAGATCAAAATATTTCTCCATCTATAATATCCAATTTACCGGATCCTTGCCATAAAACTTCCTCATCTCGCTTTTTCTTGATTTTAGGAGCTCGATCTTGAAACGACTGTAACTTTGTACTTTCAGATCTTTAAGTTCTAATATTGCGACCTGGAATAGCCATCTATGTCTTATTTCCAATACCAACAGTCTGATTGAATTTAGATTCTCCAAGAAAGAGTTAAGCACAATCTCCCAAGACGACATGATTATATACCTTTTCATAGGAGCAAACTTGTATGAAGTTCCACATGTCACTGTTTTGACCTTAGGATCTGACAAATATACACAGGAAGCTATAGTTTTTCCTCTTTCTGTAACTTCTTACAAAATTTCAATCCGATCCTCAAAACAAAAGTTATGATTATTTTCCCCAGGTCACCTGTTTGGAATGTAGTTCGGGAGTCTGCAACAAGGCCAACTTCCTTAGATCATATCTCCGCAAATATAGCAAAAAAATCTTCGAAATTCAGAACCGAGGTTCAAAACAATTTCAACCCAAATGGGTTTTGGTTTTAACATCTGAAATGTCGCACAAAAAAAGTTATAACAAAAATTCCTCAATGACCTATTTGGAGTAGCGAACCCTAGAATGCAAAGCTTTGATACCAAATGTTATGAAACCAGCTCACTAAAAAGAGAGAAAAGATAGATCAACGCCTTAGAAATAAGCCTCTTCGAGGGGGAAACCTCCTTTACTTTACATAAATGAATAATTCTTGGATGATACAAATGTCGGGACCTCCTTTCTATATATAGCAGACTAATGGGTCATAATATAATCAGATTCAACATAAAAATAATAATGTAAGGACACAAAAATAACAATAGTGGGCTTCTATGGGGCACAATAGTAACAATATGGGGACTACATGGGTACAATAATATAATAAGGGATTTGTACTAATAACAATAAGGTGTTACACTAGTAGTATAGGGACCTAAAATTCTGCTAGAAATTCAATATCATCATCGAACACTCCACTACTTACTCTCCTTAAGGTAATGACTTGGCTGAGTCCTCAAACAAAAATGTGGTGAGAATGTTGAAGAATACCATCATTGAGAATCCGAGGAAGTTGGACTCCCAATTGAAGTTTTCCCTCTCGGCTAACCGAGTAACTCCTAAATGATCCACTCGAAAATCGCCTTTGGAGCAAGTGTATGGAAAGGATGCAATCTTCCCAATCCAATTGGCAATGCCAGTGGAAACGTTACTAGAGGAGGTAGAGCAAGAGGCAAGTGTTTTGACATGAAGAACAAACCAATTGTTCGAAGTTCATGAAAACAGAGAACAGGTGGGGGTTAAATTGGCAAATTACCATGAGAAGATGAAATCCCTGTTTGAAAATAAGGCCAAGGATCAAACTCTTCAGCGAGGAGATTTAGTTCTATGAAGGGACGTCCGACAAGAAGAAAAATGCAAATTTGGAACATTCGATCCACTTTTGTTCGGCCCTTTAATACGTTCCTGCTCCAAAATATGGATGGTGGATCATTGGAGCTGCCATCTAATGGTCAGTTCGTCAAAATCTATTTCTAGAATTAGAGGTACTTGTCTTGCACCCATTGTAAATACTAGTGTGTGTATTCTAATTTTTATATGAAATTTCTGGTTTTTGTTGAAAATTCCACTTTCAAAAAAGTGTCATTTGTTTAGAAAAGACCCCATGCCCAAAAGAGAAGTACATAGTTTGTGGGTTCTCAATGCATTGCAATCCAATGCCTGATCGCGAGGTGGAGCCAATGTTATCACCTTCTGAAAAGAGAGTTCTAGTTGTACAAAGAGGGAAAAGGAACAGAGATGTTTGGAGCTAGCCTCCAAGCCATATATTATCCATGATAACCTGTAGAAATGATTTTTAGTTTGGATTTCCATCTAATTGTTGACCTATTTTGTAATCATGTAATGTTTCGACCATAAAATGAAGAAATTAATATTTTGTAGTAATTTTTGGGTGATAGAGCCATCCCACACTGAGACAGCTAGTCGATTTGACAGCCGAGGCATGACTAAGGATATTTTCTTGTAATTACTATTCAATGCTCCCCTCTGCAGATAAACACTGGGAAGGAACACTTCACAGAGGTTCATAATCATAAAGAAAAAACTACTTGTTATTTTCAAGACAGTATGACTTTATTATGCATCTTTCAGAATATTAAGGAAATAGTGGTGAGTCCTGCTTCGAGTACCACAATATGTTATCCCTTTGTTAAATTCCATTATGTTCATGTTTCCTCACTGAATTCATGGAACCATACTTGCTAGAAATGTTTCATATGCTCTTACATATTCATTTATATTGATTCATTAATGCTTGTTCCTGTATGGATCTTAGTTATTGTATCTTCAAAATTGTGCTCCATGAATCATAGTGCCCATCCTCTTTCATCCATTATGTCTACCTTTAACTCAGATAATTGTAGAATTATGGAGACTTCAAGATCTATGCGATAAGTGTAGAATTCCTGATGCTTCAAGCTCTACATGATGAGCTACTCTATCTCGTTATCTTCTCTCGTTACTCTGCCAAATCTTATTAAACTATAGGTCCTTGAACGACTCAGCCTCCACTAGTTTATAAATATATTTATGTGAGTTGTATATGTGAAGAAGTACCAGAAATACATGGATTATGCCTTTAGATGAATGAACTAACCCATGTTGTTTATTATATATATGTTTGTGTGTGATGTCTCTAGTTTCCCAAGAATCATATGAGACAAAAAAGATCTAGATATTCCAGGCTCTTGTAAGCAATCCAAGGTTGTCTGTGGAAGAGACAAAAACTAGTGAATATTAATATTAGACATAGGGAGCAAGGTTAGAAACAAGTTAAAATTGAAATCCTTTGGTTCTCTAACATCAAATTTACTAGAATATTTGATCAAATTGCTAAGTAGTTAAGGAAACAAGTATTTAGGGACAAAAATAGTTTCAAAGTATTTTTTTCCATTAAATTCTAATATTGAAAGATTCAAGGTGAAGACTTCAAAGATTAAAATATCAAGGACCCCAACTCAAAAATTGAATTACCATTTGTAAACTAGTTTTACATAAAATTGAATATTAAATGGTTCCATCTAATAATGATAACTCTATCTTAATGTATGTAAAATATATTATTTACGAAACCTTAATTGGAGTACTCCTATGCAAACAATATATGCATATAAGCATTGTACTACTCCCCATTTATTAAGCTAGGGACAAAGAATGGGAGGGGATTCCGGCCTGACTCATTAGAGACCCAAAACATGAAATTAAAGAAACCATCTACTAACATATAAAAGAACAATTTAAATTGATGCTATTTTGAATCACATTAATCCATAAAACTATAATAAATTCATGCATTGTTAAAAATCAGTAGTATTTTAAATTTTATTATCAAATAATTTTAAACAATATATAATAATATATACTAATATAATAATAATTATTATAATAATGTATTTTATTACTTACATAAATTTTAAAATATATATAATTAATAATAAATTATGTGAGATTTTTTAGAAATTTTAGTTTACTTCCTATCTATCACCAATTTAGCCGCAATATTTCACCGAAGCTCAAAAATCAACGAACAAATTCACTTAAATAACATATTAATTTAAATATTATAACTTAATTTACTCATATTATTTATAAATTATATTTTTATTATTTATCTATTTTTAATATTTTACTCAAACTAATTGAAATTTTCTTCATTATAATTTGTTTTCAAAACTTCTGAAATGCACGTTTTCCTCTCAAATGTGAATTGAATTAAATTCTAAAACAAACTCAATTTCCAAAAACTTCACTGAAGTATTTATTCGATACAAAAACCAAAAAGATAGTAATCAATAGCAATTAAACATGCTCTGGATCCTTTCTTGGAACTGTCGGGGCTTCCCAT
>APFE030117290.1:99141-109781 GCA_000404065.3 Pinus taeda
AAAAGTTATGATTATCAAATCCAAGAAGGACACTTGCGCTAATTTTATGTATGACAATAATAACTTGGAGGAAGTGTATTCTTGCAAGTGCCTAGGAATTGATATCCATCACAAGCTCAACTGGAACCATAGCATTGAGAAAAGGATCAATGGGGGATGGAAATCTTATTTTGGTCTTGAAAATAATTGTAAAACATCAAACCTCGTAATGTGGTATAAAAAGAAGTTCCTCTTTGAAACTTTAGTCACTCTTGTTATCTTATATGGCTGTGAAGTTTGGGGCTGCAGCATCTCCAGAGAATCATGGAGAAAGATTGAGCAAATTCCAGAAGCATTTTATAACTTTATAACCTTGAAAAATTAAAAGTAAATTACACCTATCCATTCTCCTTATAGAAGCAGGTCTTTCTCTATTGAGAGGGGCCTAGCTATGCAGGTTTCTGTTGTACCAAGCACAAGACAATAACATAGGAACCAATCAAGACTTCCTAAGCTAGCTTTAAATTCCAGCCAAAACCACCTAAGGCTTAACCGAGGATGGCATAAAGACACAAGGGCTTGGTTAAACTATTGGGAGATCAATGAGAATGCTGCTTTGCAAAACATAAATAACATTAAAGATATTGTTACTTCTAAGTCCAAAGAAAAATTGTGGTGTGAGAAAGATTTAGCGTCTAAAAGAAAATTAAGTTATTATAAGAAGGTCATCAACCCCACCCTTGAAGATAAAAAGTATCTCTCTATTTTAACTAGATCAAAGAAGAAAATTAATATAGAAAAGATTAGAACGAATTCTCATGAGCTCCATAGTGAAACACGCCGTTGGGCAGTTCCTAAAACGCCATGGATGGAAAGGATCTGCCATATTTGTGAGAATAGGAGCATCGAGGATGAAAACCACTTCCTCTTAGAGTGCCCTGCATACAACCACATTAGGATCTCAATTTCACAAAACCTTTGTTACAATTACTAACTTCCTAGCCTTTTACAATGCCAAAATTATAGTGAACTCGGGAGGCTTCTCTCCAAGCTTTTTGAGCATAGAAATAAAATCTTAAATCAAAATAAATAATTTGTCTTTTTAGGACCGATAGATCATTATTTGGTCTCAGCCGGACGTTAACCATCATCATAAAACCCATTTAAATTAGAAAAGGAATACAAAAATCCGAAAAGAGTCTATAGTTAACCAGGAGGCTGGAAACCTTTTCAACCCGAGACGATATTCAGATCTCCACGGTTGCAGCACCCATATTCATGGCAGCAAACTTTATGGGTATTTCGAATTCAATCAACCCATTAGTGGACGGGTTCAACATATAACAAAAGTGACGATGAGAACCAGGAGCATAAAGTTTAGTCGCAAAATATGGTCGCGCCACTCTGCAGTATAGTCAGCAACATTACGAAATTTTGTAGGAAGAACACTTTGAACAACCAAATCATTCTCTTCAGCATTATATTTCATGAAATGTGTTTTAGTCATCATATACAAATGCCCAGAAGCAACTGTGCATCACAAGACTGCCTGCCGCAACCTCCACGTATTATCCATTGTTGTCCAAACGCCCGTTTTTGGATCAAAAATTTCTGCATTTTCTGGAGGTTGGCCACCGAACACAAAAAACTTTTCTCGCAGAAAAAATCCATCGCACACGCGTTGTTGTTGGGCCATTTGAGGAAGAGTTTCCCATCTGTCTTCTTCCACATTGTAAGCCTCTGCTGCGAGCGACATATCTCCCTCCTCCAGTCCTCCGGCAACGTATTTCCCTCCGGCAACGTAGATAAACCCCGTAGAGGGAGATACAGAGCAGGTGAATTCGTACCTTTGGGTGGGCATATCGGTTCCTCTGCGCCATTTGGCAGAAGCGAAGTAAAAAATGTAAACAGCCTTCATGTCTCTGGAGCTTTCTGTATAACGTCTGTCGATGATAACTAGCTTCCCATTAACGCAAACACATTATAATCTTTAGAATTCCAGACATGCTTATCACCCTGCTCGATTGACATATTGCAATTAGGTATCGTACAAGTGAAAGTCTCTCCTCTATCGAAGTCCTTTCCAACTTACAATTGCGATGTGCGAGAACCCTCTCAGATGGGATATTTGATGTGTCATGCTTTATTGAACTTTCACATCTCAACAATTGGCAACCAATATGAAATATGGTAAAAAGGCCCTTTCCTGTGTTGCAATTGTGATACTAATTAGCTCAATAAACAACTCAGATTGAATCAGTTTGGGTCAATGTCCCAGATCAACAAACATTAAAACTTCTATTTAGCTTTTGCTCAATGGGACAAAGAGGGTATTTTTTGGGATAAATCGAGCATCACAGTCATCAAACAGAGAAAACAGAGGTAATATTATGAAATGATCGATTGCGATATCCCGTGTGGGATGACTCTTGCATATCTGCAATTGAAACTATCAAGGGGAGAAAACAAAGTTAATACTATGAAATGGTGGATTATGATATCCTAGATGGGCCACATCCCATATATCGGTGATCGTAAGTGTCAAGGGGAGACACTCAAGGTGGGCATCAAAAGTGACTGGTAGGTAGGATGTGTTTAATAAAGGGTTGAGTGTCAGAGACATGAGCCAAAAGGTCTTAGCACCCAAAGACTAAAAGCTTGGTTGTAGCCCCCGGTCACATGAAGTAAGAGGGGCAATCAAAGGATGGGCATGGAGTGATTTTGTTTGGATTTCCATCTAATTGTTGACCTATTTTGTAATCATGTAATGTGTCGACCATAAAATGAAGAAATTAATCTTTTGTAGTAATTTTTGGGTGACAGAGCCATCCCACACTCAGACAGCTAGTCGATTTGACAGCTAAGGCTCAACTAAAGATATTTTCTTGTAATTACTATTCAATGCTCCCTTCTGCAGATAAAGAGTGGGAAGGAACACTTCAGGTTCATAATCATAAAGAAAAAACTACATTTTATTTTGAAGACTGTATGACTTTATGATATGCATCTTTCGGAATATTAAGGAAATAGAGGTTAGTCCTCCTTCGAGTACCACAATATGTTATCCCTTTGTTAAATTCCATTATGTTCATGTTTCCTCTCTGAATTCATGTAATCATACTTGCTAGAAGCGTTTCATATGCTCTTAGAGATTCATTTATATTGATTCATTAATGCATGTGCCTGTATGGATCTTAGTTATTGTATCTTCAAAATGGTGCTCCATGAATCATCCCGCCCATCCTCTTTCATCCATTATGTCTACCTTTAACTCAGATAATTTTAGAATTCTAGAAACTTCAAGATCTATGTGATAAGTGTAGAATTCCTGATGCTTCAAGCTCCACGTGATGAGCTACTCTATCTCATTCTCAGCTACTCTATCTCGTTATCTTCTCTCGTTACTCTGCCAAATCTTATTAAACTATAAGTCCTTGAACTACTCGGCCTCCACTAGTTTATACATATATTTATGTGAGTTGTATATGTGAAGAAGTACAAGAAATACATGGATTATGCCTTTAGATGAATGAACTAACCCATGTTGTTTATATATATGTTTGTGTATGATGTCTCTAGTTTCGCGAGAATCATATGAGACACAAAAGATCTAGATATTCCACGCATTGGTTTTGTAAGCAATCCAAGGTTGTCAGTGGAAGGGACAACAACTAGTGAATATTAATATTAGACATAGGGAGCAAGGTTAGAAATAAGTGAAAATTAAAATCCTTTGGTTCTCTAACATATAGTTTACTAACATTCTTAGAATAATTGATTAATTTTCTAAGAAACCAAGTATTCATGCAGAAAAATAGTTTGTGAATATTTTTTTTTATTACTTCAAATATTGGATTGAAATTGATGTACTCACATATCCTTATCAAGATCAATATTAAACATAGGAAATAAGGTTCTTAGGAGGTGGGAGTTATTTTGAAATGGTAAAAGCTGAAATCCTCTGGTTCTCTAACATCAAATTTACTAGAATATTTGATCAAATTGCTAAGTAGTTAAAGAAACAAGTATTTAGGGAAAAAAATAGTTTCAAAGTATTTTTTTTCATTACATTGTAATATTGAAAGATTCAAGGAGAAGACTTCAAATATTAAAATATAAAGGACCCCAACTCAAAAATTGAATTACTATTTGTAAACTAGTTTTACATAAAATTGAATATTAAATGGTTCCATCTAATAGTGATAACTCTATCTGAATGTATGTAAAATATATTATTTACTAAACCTTAATTGGAGTACTCCTATGCAAATAATGTATGCATATAAGCATTGTACTACTCCCCATTTATTAAGCTAGGGACAAAGAATGGGAGGGGATTCCGGCCTCACTCATTAGAGATCCAAAACATGAAATTAAAGAAACCATCTACTAACATATAAAAGAATAATTTAAATTGATGCTATTTTGAATCACATTAATCCATAAAACTATAATAAATTCATGCATTGTTAAAAATCAATAGTATTTTAAATTTTATTATCAAATAGTTTTAAACAATAATAATAATATTTTTATTTATTCAAATAATTTAAAAATATATATATATAATATAAATAAAAAAATTATGTTGAGATTTATATAATAAGAAATTTTAATTTACTTCCTTAAATTATCACAATTTAGCCGCAAATATTTTCACCAGAATGTGAATTGAATTAAATTCTAAAACAAACTCAATTTCCAAAAACTTCAATGATTTATCCATATAAAACCGATTTAAATTAGAAGAGGAATACAAAGATCCAAAAAGAGTCTACAGTTAACAAGGAGGCTGGAAACCTTTTCAACGCGAGACGATATTCAGATCTCCACGGTTGCAGCACCCATATTCTCGGCAGCAAACTTTCCGGGTATTTCGATTTCAATCAACCCATTAGTGGACGGGTTCAACATATAACAAAAGTGACGACGAGAACCAGGAGCATAAAGTTTAGTCGCAAAAATATGGCCGCGCCACTCTGCAGTATACTCAGCAATACTACGAAATTTTGTAGGAAGAACGCTTTGAACAACCAAATCATTCTCTTCAGCATTATATTTCATCAAATGTGTTTTAGTCGTCATATACAAATGCCCAGAAATAACTGTGCATGACAAGACTGCCTGCTGCAACCTCCACGTATTATCCACGGTTGTCCAAACGCCCGTTTTTGGATCAAAAATTTCTGCATTCTCTGGAGGTTGGCCACCGAACACAAAAAACTTTTCTCCCAGAAAAGCTCCATCGCACGCGCCTTCTTGTTGGGCCATTCGAGGAAGAGTTTCCCATCTGTCTTCTTCCACATTGTAAGCCTCTGCTGCGAGCAACGTATCTCCCTCCTCCAACCATCCGGGAACGTATTTCCCTCCGGCAACGTAGATAAACCCCGTAGAGGGAGATACGGAGCAGGCGAATAAGTACCTTTGGGTGGGCATGTCGGTTCCTCTGCGCCATTTGGCAGAAGCGAAGTCAAAAATGTAAACAGCCTTCATGTCTCTGGAGCTTTCTTCATAACGTCCGCCGATGACAACTAGCTTCCCATTAACGCAAACGCAGGCACAGTACATTGGAATATTTCCACTAAAAGTGGGGAAGTCGAGATTCCGACGTAACATTTCCCAAGTGCGCGTGACAGGGTCTAACACTACTATTCCGCGGAAAAGCTGGACCATACATATCAACTGTTGCCCTGTTCCAGTGCTCATTCTGTCCTTGTAGAACTTGGGGTCGCTCACTATCTCTTTCCATTTTCTGCACACCAGCTTCAGGGTAGAGTGCCATTTGTACGGTACTCTAAGCAAACAAGTTCGAGCTATATCGTCTGGAAGATTAGGAATGATCTCCTTCCGTTGCTGGAGTGCTATCCTCTTTGACCTACGCAACATGGTGTTGGATTTTACCTGAGATAAAACAAATTAAACGACAGCAACAAAACCAAAGGCCAATAATTATCACTAACATCTTCGATAATGGAATAAAAACAAGTAGCTTATAATCAATATATGGCTCAATCCACCTGCTTTAAATTACAACCTGTTATTTTTATGATACATAAAAACATAAATTCATCAGGATGGAAATGTTGAATAAAAACGTAAATTCAACGTGCAAATAGTTCAAGATGATTCTGACAAAATACCAAGATAAAGACATGTCAATACTAATGGAATGCGATTGTGGTCAGTCCAAACCATGAACCTTTTACTAATCGATACTATCCAATCCAAGTAGAAATAGTGAATCACATGGAAATTGCTTATAGAAAGAGATCAATCAATGGTCACATTGATCGATATTCTTCAAATAGAAATTGTGATTCACGTGTAATATAACTGAAAATCATTTGTAAAATAACCGAAAAATCTAGAATCAGTTGTAAAATAATGGAAAAATCCAGAATCACTTGTAAAATAACGGAAAAGTCATGAATTACTTGTGAAATAACGGAAAAGTCATGAATCGAGAATCACTTGTACCACTTGTAAAATAATGGAAAAATAGTGAATTAATTAATCACTTGTAAAATAAATTAATGAGAGAAATTGCTTACAGAAAGACAATGAGTTGTTAAGAAGAGTTTTGGCGTAAATCACATGAAAGAGACCTTTGTCGAGGAGTTTCGAACCAACTAGTTTGGTTCATCGTCAAGACCAGTTGAAGAAGCAGATCTGCCATAGCATGTTAAATAGACAGAGCAGAGACTCCAACGCCTACAAAACGGTTCATCGTCAAGACTAGTTGAAGAAGCAGATCTGGCATAGCATGTTAAATAGACAGAGCAGAGACTCCAACGGCTACAAAACGGCTATTTTTGACTCTTGGACCAAGGTAAAAATTATATTAATAAATTAAATATTCTCATTATTTTTATAATATTATATTATTTTATTTCTATTAAATGACCAAAAATTAGGTAAAATGAAATAGAAATCCAAGTGTTTTTATTTTATGTTAATTAAATATATTCAATTAATTTTAATTAATTATATTTAATAATTTATTTACTATATTTAAAATATTAATAAAATTAAATATTCTCATTCTTTTTTATAATATTAATATTATTTTATTTCTAGAAATGACCAAAATTAGGTAAAATGAATAGTTCCAAGTGATTATTTAATAATTAAACTTTATGTTATAATTATAGTAATACTAAAGGTTACTTAAATTCTATTTATATTCCAAAAAATGGGATGTTAGGTTAAAATAAGCATATATGAATAAAACTATAATTTTAATGGTAATAAGTTGTTAAATTAATAACTAACTATATACAAGAAGGTTTATTAAAGGTATGATAGTTTATTTGTAACATTATATTCCTTACCTTCGTTGTAATATCCTATTTTATCTATTTATTCAATTTACAATTAATAAAGTCCATCTTATGAGGTTGGATCCAAAAGTAAGAGTGAAAGTTTATTATTTCATTAATTTATGAGATATATATATATATATATATATATAGTATATATTATATATAATATATATATATATATATATAATATAATTTGTGATAGAAAAATATTGGGAAAGCCAAAAAGAACAGAAGATAAAAGTTTAAAGTGAAGCAATCACACAGATGAATAAGAATAACATTAACATAAATATCATACTTTAAATATACCTATAATAATGACCTACTGAATAAAATAATGGACAAGCAAAGGACCTCCATCAGCCCTCGTCAAAGAGAAAATCATATATATACATAAAATCCGAATATTAATCATAAAAAATACCGGAGGGACATATTAAAAAGGCCAGAAAATGAAGCAGCCAGTGATAAATTAACATAAATTCGAAAAGAATTAGATGATGCTAACAAGACGAATGCAACCTGGATGAACAAGGTGGAAGGAAGAAACCCTAAGATGACAAGGTAGGGATCCAACTTCTACTTACCTTCCAACCATCATCTCGGTTGAGATTGATGGGTCTACGCTCAATTTCAATAGCTTCCCTTAACTTGCGATGATGGAACCGATCCACCCTAGCAATGACTTTGACCTCCTCAATGCAGACATGATGCTTAGTTTTGTCCACATGTTCTGCTAAGGCTGAGGACTTTGTTCTATCAATGAGATCAATCAATCAGAAAAATTGATGGATATTCTAGTACAAATAATAACTCACTTGTAAAATAATAGATTAATCTCAGAGACATTCATTCTTCAATATAGATCACAAAAGTCTCAATCTAACAATAATTGAAACATACTGAATCACTTGTAAAATAATGAGGGTTATTGTAAAATAATGAGGGTTAATGTATAGGGAAATTACTTACAGAAAGACAATGACACTGACATTTTGATCAATCTATCGAGCACACTCTCCAAGACTTATAAAATAATGGAAAAATAGTGAATCACTTTTAAAATAATGAGGGTTAATACAAGGGAAATTACTTACTAAAAGACAGTGACACTTAGATCAATCTATCGAACAACAATCGATACTCTTCCAAGAAAAAATAGTGAAACACTTTTAAGATAATATAGAAACCTTGAATCACCTTTAAAATAATATAGAAACCTTGAATCACCTGTAAAATAATAAGGATTAATATATAAAGAAATTACTCTTCAAAACAATGATGGATACTCTTCAAATAGAAATCCAAAATCACTTGTAAAATAATCGGAATATAGAACCATAAAGAATAGAAGGAAATTGGTTACAGAAAATAGTGAGAACAATCAATCATAACAATGATCGATATTCTGCAAGTAGAAATAGTGAATCACTTGTAAAATAATGAAAGTTAGTCTATAGAGAAATTACTTACAGAATCAAGGGGAACACCGATCAATGTTCTACAAGTAGAAATATTGAATCACTTGTAAAATAATGGAGAAACAATGAATCACTTGTATAAAAAGGAGAGTTAATATGTAGGTTTAACTCGGTACACAAATTACTTGTATACGAACTCTAAAAAACAAGAAAATAAACAATGGCCAAAGGACAACACATAAAACTCATATCCACAAAGATTTCTCCGTGGATCCCAAAACGAGACTATCAGATTGATTTTTTCGTTATGTTCCTTTCAGTTTTACAATACATATATATACATGCGTAAGCATCCATAAACCCTTCATTAGAACATAAACGTAGTTCCCTTCACTAGATCTAGATAATACCATGGACCGAAAACCATCCCACCCAAAACCATTTGTGAAATCCCCTGTGTACCCCTTAGCAGATAATACCATGGACCAAAAATCATCTAGCCCAAAACCATGTGTGAAATCCCCTACATATCCCGTTGTGAACCCCCGCAAGTCATGGAAATAATATAACACCCATGTGTGAAATCCCCTGCATACCCCTTAGTAGATAATACCATGGACCAAAAATCATCGCGCCCAAAACTGTGTGCGAAATCCCCTACATATCCCCTTGTGAACCCCTACAAGTCATGTAAATAATATAACACAGCCTAACAAATATCGAGAAATTTAAATAAGACCTTTTGACCCCTTCAAACACTTATCTTTAACATTACGAAAATTGTGATTATTGGAAATGATCAATCTATTTTTATTAAAATTTGAATTTTATAAAAAAAGCAATGTTAAATGGGTATAGTTTGACCTAGTCCAAAAATTAATGTGAAGAAAAGTTGAACCTTACTAGAAGGCCATCTTGAATGGGTAGCATCTTAATCTCATTTACAAATTGTTTTGGAAGAAAATTTAAAGCTTATAAAATTTCCATATCCATGGCCATGTTGGATGTGCACAAATTGTTTTCACGAAAGATCGTGAATGATTTAATTTTATAGTTATAAAACATTGTAAATATTGGAAATGGTTTTACTTTTACTTTTTTATTTTTTTAGTGGAACTTGGAGTGCTTTTCTACATTTTGTGGATGGTAAACCAGTAAACCATATCCCAAGAGAAATAAAAGGTAGATATTGGAAATGAATGAAATCATGGAAAACCTACAGTACTTCCACACATTTAGTGCATTTAGTGGATTGTAAATGGTCAGAAAGCCTAGAGTACTTCCCCACATTTTGTGGATTGTGGGGGCCTTGCCTCAAGGAAAACCTCTCACTAGGCTTGAAATAGTTTTAAATTGTTTTACTAGTACAACCATATAAATTAAATGATTTATAAATGTTAATAAGAATCAAAATAAATCTAGCACCACGGGTTAGCTCAACTGGTGGAGTATCTGTTGTTAAGTGCCTCATTGATCGTGAGGTCCCAGGGTCAATTCTTCTCGATACCCTTAGGGTTAGGCCCTCCTAGTTTGGAGGGGCTTGATTCCCTTTAGTGATTCCCTTCATGGTGGAGGGGCTTGATTCCCAGTTTGGTTTAGGGTGGAGGGGCTTGATTCCCAGTATGGTTCAAGGTGGACGGGGATTGATTCCCAGTCTGGTTCAGGGTGGAGGGGCTTGATTCCCAGTATCGTTCAAGGTGGAGGGGCTTGATTCCCTTCAGTGATTCCCTTCATGGTGGAGGGGCTGGTGGAGGGGGAGGGGCTTGATTCCTAGTATGGTTCAGGGTGGAGGGGCTTGATGCCCTTCAGTGATTCCCTTCGTGGTGGAGGGGCTAGTGGAGGGGGCTTGATTCCTAGTGTGGTTCAGGGTGGAGGGGCTAGTGGAGGGGGCTTGATTCCTAGTCTGTTTCAGGGTGGA